>JAOUZG010051192.1:4654238-4673756 GCA_026289955.1 Argiope argentata
AATGATTTGCTGAGAATAAATAGCAGAGTCGTGGCCGAAATCATGGAGAATACAGGTTGAAATTTTAGTTCTTTTTATTCCATCACGGGAGCAGGCATTATTTACAAGCGAAAGCGACGAGCACAACACAGAACGACACAACACAACACAGAACTGACAGAAAAGCTAAGTGTACAAAAAGGACCGGGAAAACATTATCCCTGGTCTTAAATACCAAGACTTGGATAGGGATAAATATTTTTTATAGAGCTTATAAACTTGGATTTCAGTGGGGATTTCCATGTTTCACACATAAGAGGTAAGGGAAACACAGGGATCTTTTTAAAAGTATTTTGCTTAGGTCAGCAATTTTTATCTCTCCCACGGAGGGTGAGAAAGTAACCGGCGTTTAGCTGTTTCAGCAATTTTGCGCAGCTTCTCTTGAATTAATTAACTAGAGCGAGTGAAATGGATCATGAATTAAGAGAATATTTTAGAATGCTAATACTACGGGCTAATTTAATATAGGGCTTTGGAAATCAATTAGGATTAAAATTAAGAGTTTAAAATATCAAAATATCATTACATACACACATATATATAAATCCTTATACTCAATAAGTCTACACCCAATATTTAATTTAATTAATTTAGTTGTTTGAAAATTTATTTAAGGATAACAATCAGATCTTAAAATATTTGGAATTAATATTTGCATCTCATTTTTCTAAATTATGTATTTTAAATATTTTTTTTGTAATTTCCTCTTGCTTTTTTAATATTATTCCTTAAAATAAATGAGGCCTAACTGTGTTCATGTAATTGTTCATGCTCAATATTCTTAATTCGTCTTCGTATAGAGATAATACTGTTTTTTTTCTCAATATATAATATTAAGCTTATGCTATCAAGGTGTTATGAATCTTTTAACTTGATAATGTTTAAAAAAGACATGTTATACGATAAGATATAAAAGTTGAGTTTTTTATATATATGTAGTATAGAGAAAGTGTTGTATTTATCAACAACAAAAAAATTCGAACCGAAGATTTAGGTGAATTTCCATATTTTAAACTTCCCTGATTTAAACACACATATTTTTTGAAAATGACCACATAAATATCATTCAAAAAGTCTTTGAGCTAAACGTGTGAAATTTAGTATACGGTCTTTATACCAAATTAGTTGATATTTATTAAGTTTTGAGCTAACTATGTTCATTTAGCATGCAGATTTAACCCTATAGCATAGACACGCATTCGAATTTGAGCCAAATCGAAAAATGTTTGACCGCTTAACAGCCTTTATTTTCAGAAACATATGAACACGATAATTTAGCCTAAATTACTATATCTACAACTCACTGTCTAAGCTTGAATATGCATTTTAAGATTTAATTTGTATTTTGAGCAATAAGCGTCGCATTTCGATATCTGGATCCGATATTATGGAAGTAATCGATTATATATTTTTATGGAATCGTTTTCTCCAAGTCCTTATTATACCTAATTTAATGTCATTCCTATTTTCCCATTCCTACTATTGGTTCACACTCTCCTTGTCTTTTCAATCCTTAATAAAATACTTTTTATTCATCCGCTCAAGTTCAAATGCATTTTTTCAAGCTTGTATTGGATGACACTGGGTGTTAATACAGGTTTTTCAAATAGTGAATCATTCATTAAATTTAATGTTTAATACTTTAAATGGAGTTTTAGCAGTTTGTAAATGAAAATTGAAATCGACAGGCAGCAGCTCAATCGCTAAAGTGGGATGATTTCAGTAAATTTCACTTGAAGGTGAAGAATACGAATTCAATTCTTGCGAAAATCAATAATTTTTTTTTGATAAGTTATTTCTATTGATTATTATTATTTGATAAAAAGTAACTAAAATATAATTTTCTTTTTTCACCTAAGTAGAAATTGACAATTTTTTTATTTTGCTTGTTATGACGGATTATAGATAATCGTCAATGCAGTGGGCCATCAGAAAGTCGTTGGTTTAGAAAGTAATGCCTTATATCTTAAAATTCATGGACTTTATTGAGTAATTTATTCAAAAAATATAAGTACTGGAGATGTAATATAAACATTTGTAAAAGTAAAACGAATTTTAAAATCTCAAAAAAATATTTTGCTTAGAATAGCAAATAAACCCTGCTAATAAGCAATATTTTCTCGCATAGAAATGCTCTTACTTGACTGTTGGACTATTCCAGCATAATTATAAAATAAAATAATTGTTGAAAAGAAAACACATTACTTTTATTATTTATAGCTTAACTCTATTTAATAATCAGGTTCTTATTCATTCAACGTGGTGACTGTACCTTTCCTGATGTGCTGATGCCTTTCCAGAGGCTGAAGTAACAGATGAGGTAGACCGCGGCCAAGCACAGACACATCTCCCACTTGATGTGGCCCAGATCGTCGATTCCGGAACTGTTCTGCAACTCTAAGACAGCACGGCTGGAAAAAAAATTATCTTTGGTCACCATTAACACTACAGAAAATTTTAAAATAATAGTGCATCAAACTTCTTTTAGTCTTAAAATGCCTGAATCTTCCGTCTTCTTTTTATTTTAGTTTTTTAATATAAAGGGTAGGTGAAAAACAAAGATTATAAGATGATGATATGTACTCATGCTGGCATTCTCAGTTCCATGGTAGAAAGTCGAGCTATACATATAGAGAATTTCTATCTACCTTGAAGCATTGTTTCAAATTAGGGTTACAAATTTGAAATTTCTCAATGAAATCATGCAGTTAAAAAGAACATGTTTCTTGTAAGTGGTATTATCACACGGAAATGAAACATATCAGATCAATGAAAGCGGTCTTATACTTGATATTAACCTAGAAATTTCAAACTAGATTTTCTAAATTTGTTGAGAGAATGTAAAAAGAATTTCATTTTCTATCCATCAAAAAAAGCTTGGACAATTCAAGCTCATTATGTCTCCATCATTACTTAAGCTTCAAAAACATTGCTTTGATCAGTCGAAGTGAGAACTCCTCCCCGATAAGATAACTGCGGTGACCTGGTAGTAAGGTCTCAGTTTCAGAACCGAAGGTTTCATATTCGCGACCCGATTTCATAAAAGAACAGTCGTGTAAGCAGGTCTAGGGCTTGTTGAATTCGAAGAGGCCAAACACCCTTCCATTGGTATGGTGTGGAAGTTTTGTGACGGGATGCCTTCACACGTGTCATTTGCGTCATCTAAGCACAGTTCAGAATTACGAATGGTCTAAATAACCCTAGTGTTGCTTTAAAAAGGACGTTTATGTAACTAAACATCTCGAATAATCAAACATGTTTCAATAAAATTTCAAAGAATCTAACTTTCCTATTACAATATGGATCTTTGTCTATTGTTATTATATATTTGGGACAATGGTGTCTCTTATTATTTTTGAATGAGCTACTTCTTTCTTTTTAAATGTTGATTAGTTAGGAAAGGCTGGGACCTTGTTTTATCGCATATGTGTCACCTTTTACTCGTTTGAGTTAACTACATCTTTCTTTTCAAAAGTTGGCTTGTTAGAGAAAAAGATTATCAGAACATTTTGTATTTAAATAAACCGAAATAGATGCCAATGGATCATCCAACGGTGATTGAAGACTTGGTATATGTTTGGTTAAAACATATTATTAGCTATCTTTTTAATAATTACTTTTAAAAGTTGTAAAAGACTTCGCAAATACCCTATTCAACGGATTCTATGAAATAATCATTTAAAAATTGAAAATTCCCACCTACTTGAAATACTCTTCCGCCGGTGATGTCCTCCCTTGCTGAATATTTTCATTTGAATCGCTAATGACGACCTCGTTGGTTTTGTTCAATAAATCCACCAGAGATGTCATCTGCCTGCAGTTTGGCGTGTTCCAGGGGTTGTTGCAGGTGGTCCAAGGCAACACGCTGGTGAATGAAGCGACAAAGAAGTACAGAGACCAGGCTATGATGACGTTGTAGTAGAAATCTACGTAGAAGGCAATGAGAACGACAGCGTAGCCTATACCTAAGACAGAAAAGGATATAGAAGTGTAGGGATTAAGTTAGTGTGCATGTTGGCAATAAAATAATTTTATATTTATATACGAACAACTCTGAAAGGTGCAAAGATCAACAAGAGATTTAATTCTACTTAACAGTATTTCGGAGGATGAACTCAAAAGATGAAAGGGGCTAAAAATTGAAATTAGAAGATTATTATTATAATTACATAACGTAGCGCCATCCTTTGCCCTGCGGTACCAATAACACTAAGTTATCTTACCAGTTGAATGAACACAAGATGGAAAGAAGAAAAAAGTATTAAAATAAAGAAACGATAAACCATCCGGGGGAGACCTCCAGAGATAATTCCATCGGTGTCAAATTCTACAAGACTGTATTCAATTTTTGGTGAAGTAATAACTGGATGGAGGGGACAAGAGTACTTAAACAAATGGTGACCAGGTTTTGAACTTGCAGGGAAACTAGATTAGACTGAAATGAGAATGAAAAGGGAAAAAAAATGATAAATTATATTGTGAAGATCCGTAAGGCATGTAAAAGCAATAACTATAAAAACTATCACTGTAGAGTCAGAAACATTTCACGTCCGTCTGAGTCCTGATGTTTTGATTTCCTTCGTGATAACTGCACTTTTGAAATAATTTCGGCTGAATTTGACATGTATTATTCTGGTCTCAACTATTGTGCAGTCTTCTAGAGGTCTTGGTACTTATGAATATGGTTTACTATGGAACGGATCTTGCCGCGTTGAAGGGTATTCGATGTTCCGCTCCTGGAAGATTTCGAAAAGAAAAAAAAGTAGTATTTCCGCTTTAACATGCCATTAATTAATTTACTTAGCGAAAATCCTTGATTTGAGTCGAAACATGTATCAAATTCATGTATATCATATGTATCTTGATACATGAGGGACACGTAGGCAAAGATAGTAATACCTAGGGGAAGAGAAATTGTGTAATATCAAAATATAAGTGAATTTAATCAAGTAATTTTTCATTATTAAGCTTCTTAACTTTTAAGTAGTTTGGGAATGATCCACAAGTGTGCTGCACTGAAGAGAGTACTCATGTTGAGTGAAAACGGAATCTGCAATCTGTATCTGATTTGAAAGAAAACCATCAAATATATGACATTAAATAATGCTTCCATGGTTCGTCTTTTATTGCTTTCCACTATCTTTCACATGTTGTTTATATTGGCACTTTTCAAAGAACAAGCTCGCAGAAGCAGTCAGCGATTTTAAGCCGAGATGGCGTTTCTTGTTTTAAGTAGCGCCAATCAGGGCAAAGAGAACGTCTTAGCCACTCACGCATCACATTCGCTTTTTTACAGGGAGGGACATTCACGCATCTCACAGATAGAACAGATGAAGAACAATCATGCTCGAGCCTGGACTCGAACCCAGGAAGCCCAGATCAAGGGGAGGGCACGTTACACCTGTGCCAAGATGTTGGCATTTTTATAAATAGGTATTTGAAGTTTTAGCCATAGTATATGATCATCGTTATTGGTTTATTGATCATTAATGAGAAAATAGTCAAGTGTTTGTGTTTCTAATTTTGAAATAACTTCACTGACGTACGTATATTTCTATTAATCTATCAGTGTTCAATAGAGCCCGGTGTCACAAAAACAAGTGCTATAACATAGTCAAACGAAATCTAAGTTGTCATCTCTAAGTTATCGCTGAATCTATGCTCCAGAATTATAGAAAATTGTAGAATTATAAAAAAATTTGAAAATTGTAGAAAATATAAGATTTATTCGTCGACGGTAAAGAAATCCAAAGCATTTAAAAAACTGGAATGCCAAAAAAAATCAAAAATTGGTAAAAATCATTTACAAAGAAACCCTATGTTCTCTTAATAAAGTACTAATTATTACAACTAAATATAATGCAGGCCACATAGTGTAATTATGCAGAACGATGAGGAGAAAACATTTCCGTACGTTTAATTCCTTATTGAAAAAACCATCTAGTGATCTAGTGTAGCTACTTTATGTTTTTTTATTATTAATAAGTAGTAACGCTTTTTGCATGTAAAACATTAATATTTTACCATCTTCAATTTTTGTTTGTTTGTTTTTTCTCTTAAAAACAAGTGGTAACATTAAAAAGTAACAGTTGAGTGTGAAAATTAAACATCCATCACCATTCCCCGGTCCCTTAATATTTTAAAATATCCACTCCACAAATTTCAAGATATGGAATTTTTTTCCCGCTCCGCAAACCTCGTTTTCAATCTAGTTCCATCCAGTCTCATCCCCAAGAGTAGGTGTAAAACGGAAAAAGCAATCTTAAATAATGACCGCCTTTATTCATAGCAGTCAAAATATTTATGCTGCAAGGCCGCAAGTTCCAAACTGGAGAGAATCCTTTAGGCCATTAAGAGCGAAAAACCATTTGTCACGAAGAAAGTTAGCGTGGAGATGACACATTCATCTTGATGGCTTGTTTTATGACTAGGTAGTGCCCCGGCTTTATTAGAAGCAGCTGCAACTTCGCTCGAATCGAACGTGAGAAACGGGGGCTGGAAATTCAGCATGCAAACTGAAGTTTTTAAAAATTCTTACAATCCAAGATAATTAACTGTATATTGATAATTAATTCTTAAGTGATAATACATTAATCAATATACTAATAATATTCATATTAATATATTCATACATAAAGAAAATCTATATTGCTATCAGACCCAAGAAATAAAAGATATTCATATTTATAAATTTTACCTAATTATCTATGTATAAGGCTCATGTTTTTTAAAAAAATTATTCTAATTTATTCTGGTTATGATTGCCAGTGGTATACTGGTGGGTATGCAAACGATGCTCCAGGAACTAAACACAAAAATTGCGAAGAAAATAATATTTTTGTTTATTAACCTTAAGCTGCACGAAAATTCTGCTGATTTTTTCCCCAATTCTTACTAATAGTTCACACTCTTCTAAAATAATAACGTATTCAAATTTCAGTCGTTAATAAAATACCTTTTTTCATCCACTCAAGTTCAAATACACATTTTTTCTAAACTTGTAGTGCATGACATTTGATCTCAATACAGTATTTTTTTTCAAATATTAATTCATTCATTGAATTTTATTAATTTTCAATACTTTGAATAGAGTATTCGCAATTTAATGAAAATTGAAATCAACAGGTAGGTGCTCAATTGATAAAATGCAAGGGTTTCTGTATTTTTCACATGAATGTGAAGAATGCAAGCTCAGTTCTTGCAAAAATCGATAATTTTTGATAAATTATTTATATTAATTGTTATTATTTAATAAAAAGTAAAAAAAAATACTTTTTCACCTAAATAGGAATTGATTTAAAGTTTTTTTAATGTTATTTGTTTAATATTTAAGCACGAAAAGGTTTCCTTCTTTATTAAATAACACAAATCATCCAATCGACCAAAATCTGCTGAGTCATCGTTACAAAGTTCAGGTCTGAAGTCAATAAGATGTCAGAATCCGTCAAAAGTGTTCGTGGGAGAATACAATTAATCGTAATAACCAGTTCGCCCTTAAAGATGATATAATAGATACCTAATCCTCTGAAAATCAGCTGTATTTTGATTCTGTTGGGAGTCATATATATCGTAAGGCAAACGACTTACCTTAATTATGAATAGAGAATTTGGATATCAGCCTAAAACATTGTTCATAATTCATGACAACGATTTTAAATACCATGATTCGTTGTAAAATACATTTCAAAATAATTACATAACAATCATTAACAAGGAATTAGGATTATGGAGAATTGACAATAGAATACCTTTCTCTGTTTAGAGCCATCTGCAGCTGAAACTTAGGTACTGAATGAAAGTAAATTTTATACTCTTATTGAAGACTATGAGAGGTATGTGAAGAAGAAAAAGAACCGCTTTCCCAAACGAAGAATCACTCTCAAGCTAAGAATGCATCAGAAATTGCAAATGCTGAAGGAACGTCCAGCACAATGAAAATATTTTATGCGCGCTATGAAATTCTATTGATGATGAATTAGATCTCATTTTCTGGGAGTTTCATGCTGTATACTGTTCATTTATTTACGTATTTTTCATCACTCAAACATAGTGAAATTAATATAATAAATTTCTCATACATCCGTTATTTATA
The DNA here is from genome assembly GCA_026289955.1 of Argiope argentata. NCBI lineage: Eukaryota > Metazoa > Arthropoda > Arachnida > Araneae > Araneidae > Argiope > Argiope argentata. Next base: position 4,662,370 of record JAOUZG010051192.1, read on the forward strand.
TTTTTATTGCGATAATGCCAACATATCTTCTATCGATGCCTCCTGCCATTTATTTTATTTTAAATTTTCCATATAAAAATAAAAAGCATTTTTATAGTCAAAAATCTTTCTAGATTTTGAATATTCCTCGCGTTTTATATTACAATGAATGTGCAAAAATATTTTACAAATAAAGTCTATCTCCCCCTGAACGGTATAAATTAATCAATCAGCTAAATGAGTGAAAATTGATGTAGGGACTTAAAACCAAAATCATATATTTCTATGAAATTTCGAACTAATTTATTCATCGACTGTCTGAGCACAAGGAGCACGATAACTATAATATTTAAAGAGTCAGATAGAGGAAATTAGATACACAGGTCTAGATCTGATTCAAATTTTGGACTAAATCCAACAATGAGTTTGACTCTCCATTTTCTGTAATTTTACACGTATTTAAAGCTATAATTCAAAAGTGCAATGATTTAAATCGAGGAAGTCTCGTTTCGTGAATATGTAATTGCAATTTAAGTTCAATGTCATTTTTTTCCCAATATATACGGAATATACACATTCAAAATGAATTTTCGATTTTCGGGTAATTCTGTGCTGACATCATGCAAGAGATGGATCGACAAAAATTGCGCAGTAGATTCAGCAAAAGCGTTGGATTCACGCGAAAGAACTATTTTCGTGACTATTATTCATCTTACTCAGACTTCACGATTTTATATTTGGGTAAAGGGAATATGCGTTTGTTTTAGGGAGATTGCTCTTACTGTTCTTTTTATTTTATTTATATGTTTAATTCATTTTTTCATGCATGCATATGAAATTTGATTTGATTTAGTTTATTTATTCTATCTGCCAATACTTTGTCAAACAGTTATTTTATACTCACACAGTATTTATCATTGTATCATTTTTCGGATATGGCTAGCAGAATTTAAGTTCCTATAAAAATTATAGCGCATTCAGCTACTAATGATGTTGAATATTTTAAGGAGTAAATATTTTTTAATCTTCATATTTATTATAAGTTCAGATAGTTCATGCTGGTTAGAAAGAAAAGTTCACAGTGTGGAACTCCTAACTGAGCATCAACCACAAAATCTGACCTATTTTCAAAATTAAGAGTTCCATCTTTATTACTCTTCATGTTGCTTTAATGAAAACATTAATTTGATAAATAATATAAAAAAATTAAGTCAATTACTATTTAGATCAACAAAGAAAATTTTTATTTCAGTTACTTTTTATAAAATAGTCATAATTAATATTAACCCCTTTATATACGAGTTTATTTAACTTTCTAATTAGATGATACATCCTATTTTGATCATTTATTGTTCATTTGATTTTTTTAATAATATATGGAGCATTTGGGATATTAAAACGTTTCAAATTGAATTTTGGGTATTTAAATAATTAATTATATGGCTTAGTTACAGACTTGAAACTAAAAATTCAGTCATTCGATGCGCTTGTCAGACACGTCATTGTATGCGAAAGGGTTAATAACTTATCAAAGAATTATTGATTTTCGCAAGAATCGAACTCGCATTTTTCTCCTTCACGTGAAAAATTCTGAAATCCTTTTATTTTACCGATAGAGCTACTGCTTGTTGATTTCAATTTTCATTACAAACAGCTAAAACTCCAAAGTTTTGAAAATTAATTAAATTTAATTAATGAATTAATGTTCGGAAAAAAAATTGTATTAACACCAATTTTAAAAAATGCATTTGAACTTGAGAGGGTAAATAAAAAATATTTTATAAACTTTTGAAAATTTGAAAATGAATTAATTCGAATAATATATACTATATTTTTATTCGAATAATATATTCTATATTTTTCAGTAGAAACTGAAGAATATAGTTTCTTTTCGATGCTTATGAAGATCCTAGACCTGTGATCGGGAGAACTTTTTTCATTAGAAATCCTACAATTAAAGCAAAGGAAAGAAGTATATTATTGGAAATAAATAAATAAAAAAAGGATGACATTTAAATAAAGTATAATAAGTATGTTATTAATTACGATTAACTAAATATTCCTCAACTTAGTGAATATGAAAGATCTTGATTGAAATCAATTTCGACTTTTATGGCCCGGCATTTGAAATTATTCGATATATATATATGTATATATCTATTAAACTTTCCAAAGTTCCTTATGTATAACAACATATTTAGGTAATGCAATTTGTAGATGTTTTGCCAAAAAAACTTCAATTCTATGCAAAATAATGTACCGTCATTTTGCTTTTATGCAAAATAAAAGAAGTGTATTACATCTGTAGAATACACACCCACCTTTAAAGAGAGGAACTATTCTTCCCCAACACGTGATGGCCCCTTTCCTGTTGTACTGTCCCAGGGCCAACTCCATGTAGAAGAGGGGTATCCCGCCGACGGCCAACATTATTACGTAGGGAACAAGGAATGCTCCTAGAAAAGAAAAAAATTCAACTTATGAAATTTTTAAAAGGGGGTGCATATAAATATCTAAAACCTGGAAATCTATAAATCGAAGAATGAATGCTAGGTGTGTGTCCGTGCGCGTTCGTGCGTGCGTATATGTCAAAGAGAAAGAAAGACATGGAAAGAGAGAGAGAGAGGTTTATCAGATTTGACACATATATACACATTATAGGAGTGTGATACTACAGCGATATTTTAGTATATTGTTTAAATTAGAATTAAGAATTAAAGAAAATTTAGACGAAAATTTAATTTTAATTTTAATTTGTAATAATTTTATCTCACAAAAATAATTTTTTAAAAAAACACAATGTTACAAAAAATATTCTTTTTACTGATAGCTATTAGTTTCCATTTTTTTTATCATGTCAGAACATGATGTTGTTCAAGATGAGGAGCCAACAAAATCCGTAGGTGAAAAATTGTAATTTTATTTTTGCCCCGAGCATCTCAAAAATCAGCTTTTAATAACACATTGCCATTCCATTTACAAAGCTCTGATTTAAAGAAAATAACATAAGAATTACAGAAAATAAAACCTAGAAAAAATATAATTTTGAGCACGTGATTATATAAAAGGAAATAGATAGAAAATGTGACATTTTTTTAAAACTATAAATGCGAGCCAAATTTTTTTTGGATCGTTTTCAATACTAAAGTGACTCATTCAATGAAACAATTAAAAGGAATAAAAAATATAAGTTGACTTGCACGAGCACGTGGTGCTTGGCCGTTCAAGAAATGATGCTTTGACATGACACATTGTAATATGCATGTCAGATTTCATTTTAATCTTTTTATAAATTTTAATATATATATATATAAAATTTTCAACAATGTTTTCTTTGCTGTCCTGAAGTTTAAGCGAGTTTTGGTGTTTTCACAGATATTTAAGCACAGATTTCGTACAGATTTTTTAAAAATTTCTATTTCAGCTTTTTGTGAGTGTTTTGTATCTATTAATAATATCCTCAAAGGTGTATATATTTGACGCATTAAAAATTAATTATTTATCTTTGATTTTCGTAACAATTTAATACAATCCAATTAACATGCAATTAGATATTAAATTATTATATAATAAAAATAAAAGTCATCTTATCCTTTTAATTTTTCAATCGATAGCCTATTTTCTATGAGAAAAATAAAGCGTATCGTGTTCAGAAAAAACGTATTCAATAACGCTTCTACTTACGTTTCTATGTAAATGTAGTGTCCTATGAGTCTACTCTTTCTGGAAAGTTTATGTACTTAATAAAAAGAAACCGGGAAAATAATGACTTAAATATATAAATCAATTTGATCTGTAATTACCTTGTTAAAAGAATACCATGTTAATATAAATAATAGTCTCAGTTGTTTGCATATATATATATATATATATATATATATATATATAAGAAAGAAAGAAAGAAAAAAAAGAAAGAGAGAGAGAGAGAGAGAGAGAGAGAGAGAGAGAGAGAGAGAGAGAGAGAGACTAAAATATGTGCAATTGCCATCCCAAGAAAGCTCTCAATTGTTAATATATATTAGATAAAATTTAGTTAGTTCTGAATTCTGCTATAAAATTATGTTTCACAGGTTTTTATTCATATTAATAAAAAAATAGATCGAAAATTATTTCATGACAGTGTGTAATTGAGTTATGCCACATTTCTCATTGTTTCTCATAATACCTATTTGCTATTATAAGGCAATAAGTTAATATTAGTGAGGGAAATTACACAGCTCAAATACTAATAAATGAAAATAAAACTATATTTCTAAATGCAAACGATAGTTATGTCTTGCCAATCGCATTACAGCTGTCAACGCGCAGATGAAAATTTAAATTATTCGTCTGTTTTCCAAACTTTCAGCTGCTTTTGTTTCAATGTGATATTATTAATATTTTTTACCCTTCTGTGTATGTTTTTTTAAATTGGAAATCGTTTGTGGTTAGCACTTTTGTTAATTTTATTTGAACTTTGTGCGTTTGTGCAATAATCAATAACAAAAAAGGAACACCTAACTTTTAACTTTTTTTAAAAATTCATTTTTGCATTTTCATAAATTTACTGTCGATATAAGTGACCGAAGTTCTTTCATAACGGTTTTTTGCTGATTTGAGCTGTCGTCCTAAAAATAAATCTCTAAATAAAATTTTATATTATTCCAAGGGTTATTTTTAGAGTTATAGAGTTTTGAAAAAAAAATGCTGCCAATGTTAAATGTGTCTTATGATTTTTTCGGTGATATTTCGGAAACTATTTCAAATGTATATTACTTTTAAAAATGTTTTCACTCACTTACAGAAAATTATCGTATTTCATAAAATCATGAAATAAATACATAAATAATATAAATGTAATATTTCTATGAATTTTTAAGAATGAATGGGAGAAAATTTGTAACTCAGTAGTACAATTTTTGCATGGGAGCAAAGTTAACAAGTTAAAATATCGGGATTCAAAAAAATTGAGCTGGTATCCAAAATAGTTTTAGAAATAGCAAGAGTGCTCACAAAAATAATAAGATTTTTACAATTGATATGCAACACCTCTTTTTGAAGGACCGTATACAGAATTTATTTGTTTTTAAATATCTGGTATTCATAAATTACGAAGTTTGACGCCCATTACAATATCGCTGTTATTCGCCGTTACAATATCGCTGTTATGTTGTTATAATTTTTTCAGTTCAGACGGCTTTAATCTAAATATGAATTTTACTTATGTTATAATCTATACAAAAAAAATGAATATTTTTTATTTAACTCAGTTGAATATAATTATACGATAACTCAAAAACTCAGTTGGCTTAAAGAACGAAATTTAAGACATGAATTTTAAATGAAATTTGTTGATATCTGTCAAGTTTTTAACGAAAAATCTTTCCAAAGGAAATCTGCTTATCTAGATATTCTGATAAAAGCGGATTCGGTGTAACTATAAAATTTAAAAATTTATATCGATAAAATATGTTTTTTTAATATCTAACTTGCAGATACTTATCAGCCGGCATGCTGGGATAGGGGAAGCGCGTCTTCCCAGTGATCTGGGTGTCAATATTCAATGGTCGTTCTTCTGTGTTCTATCTGTAAGTTGTGTGAATGTGTCCCCCCCCTCTGTAAAAAAGGGGACTGTGCAAGCAAATGTGATGAGTGAGTAGCAAAAGTCGTACTCTCGACCCTAGTTGGTGCTACTACAAAACAAGAGACGCTGATTAGGATCAATTTGCTGACTACCTCAGAAAGCTTGTCAATGGCAAGTGCCATAAGAAACAACAACAACACATACTTATCAAATTTTAAATCAGATCCATAAAAAAAATGATCGCCTGTTGATCCCGGCTCTCGCATCCAGGTAAACGCGATGACTTAAATCAATGAAATTCAGTTTATGATCTTTTGACTATAGTAACAGTTCCTAGTCAAAATTTGGATCAAACCGGTCAGAACAAATGACATCCAGAATACGTATTCATTTGATAGATTCAGTTACATTTCTAGATTTTCTCCAAATGTGTATATACATGGAAGGCGAATCCTTGCTCAACATTTTTTGTAAAATTGGATTTTTTTTAATAAAAATATATTGATACCAATCGCATACTGATTACACATAGATATGTTTATTCTTCCTATGAACTGTTCATTTAAATAAAAAATCATAAAGACACGTAGTTAATCGACAGTTTTAACAGTTTTTCTATAACTCAATTTCTACTGTTAGTTCACACTCTTCCTATATATATATATATATATATATATATATATATATATATATATATATATATATATAATCTTTTTCAAATTTTAAACCGTTAATAAAATACTTTTTATTCATCCACTCGGGTTCGAGTACATTTTTTAAAACTTCTAGTGGATGATATTTGATGTTACTACATTTTTCTCAAATATTAATTCATTATTTTTTTTATTAATTAATTAAAAATCAGCTTTCTCGAGAAAAAAGCTTCATTTCCCCACCGCCAAATGAGTAAGACTTCAGTTTCCCCCACTCACCCACCCACGCTAATAAGATTAGCCTCAACAGATTTTCGATCAAACGATTCTGTTTATTTGCATCATGTTTGATGCATTTAAAATAAAACACTGTTACTAAATCGGTTTTTTCGTATTCGTTGTGAAGTACTCTCGAATTAAATTAATACAGAATAAAGAAAATTAGAAATTTCTAATCTGTATTGCGCGCCCCAACTGGTGTAGAAAAATCACACATTTTGCGTTGTCACAATTGGCTTTGTATCCTCAATTGTTGTTAAAAATTCAACGGTAGAGTAATTTTTTGATCAATTTTTTAATAGTAATTGTAATTGTCAGGGCAGGATAGTGTAGTTGATACGATGTTAGATTCGCATCCCTTGGGCTGCAAATTCGCGCATCCATGTAGAAAGGAGAATGGAAATTACGAAGAAATTAGGATTCTAATTTGCCGCTTAATATTGTGATTCCGTTATATTTATATTAACTGTAATTACTTTATAAAAAGTAAATAAAATGAAAATTTTCCTTGTTAACCTAAGTAGGAATTGATTTTTTTAAATGTTTTTTTATATTACTTGTTATTTATATTTTTTAACTTACACTCAGTTTTACTTTGGGGAAATTGGATCTAAAATGGCGCTTTATGTCGTTGTTAGCATGAGAGCAGATAGAAAAGACTAGAATAGCAGGTTATTAAAAAGTCTTTGTGAGAGCGTAAAAAATCGTATTTTTTCCTTGAAAGAAATGGGAGAAATCTATATACTTGAAAACTAGAAGAAATCTATATATATAAGCTTAAAAAAACCATACCTTATCTCTATGCTAAATTTTATTCAAATAGTTAGAACCGTTTCAGAGGTACACAATATTATATATATTCTTTTATAGACCGGATTTTATATATATATATATATATATATATATATATATATATATATATATTGTGCCAATTTTTTTCGATGGCGCCTTCATATCTATTAGATGCTCGGCATTTTTATCTGGATCTTTTATTGATTATTTGGGAATCTGTTTTGTTATGGAATTTGTCAAGACTGTAGTTTCACCATAATGGCACTCAATTTGATAACGTTTTCAAGCCACGCACTTTTCTCATCAATATATTCGAAAATAACATCATCGGAGTCGGAAGTCCTTCTGAATGACATCCTCGATCTCAGCTGAATAGGCCCTTTAATCCTTCTTAGTTCAATCTTCCTTCGAAGTTACTTAAAAGAGACAATATACGGAAAAGCCTTCACGAATTGAAAATATTTAATAACCCTCATTATTTTGACCTATAAATCCTTTGCACTAAGTATATTTGTATAATGTATAAACAGAATCGTGCGAATGCTTTTGTATTTCATCAGAAGGAAATATTAAGAGCATAAAATAGTAGACTAAAGATAATTTCATTTCCAGTTTTTAAAACAGATTATAATTGGAATTTAAATATTATTTTATAATAGGATTGATTTATTTTATTTCTTCATTTTTTATTAAAGATACTTTATGGTATTTCTATTGTCATTTATGTACGTTGGATATTTATTTTGTATTTTTAAAATATTTTAGTATCGTCCATAAAATTTATATTTTCAAACTGTCATTTAAAATAAATTTTTAAATGTCCCACTTTTATATTTCAAAAACTATAATTTGATTACATCATTTACATTTTAACTAAAAACAGAACTTTTTTTCTCTTAATTTTATAGGTATTAACCACTTTTTACTAAATTATAGGATTTAGTGGACACATAAGGAAAATTCAAATCCATATATATTTTAGAAATGTATTTATTGATTTTAATAACATAAAATACAGTTCTTGCCATCATTTAAAGTAATTTTGTTTTCTCATATAAGAAGTTTAGAAGAAATATTGCTATCGTCGAAAAACTTTACCTCAAGATTTCTTTGAATACTCCTTATGTTTCATGCCTTCCTGAATCTCAAAAACTCAATTTTTGGCATATGTCTTTGAATTATGTAAAAACAATAATCCAAAAATGCTTTAACTGAAATTTTGGTGGATGTTATTTCAACCTTGAAGATTACTTTCAAATTCTGAACAAAATCAATCTGTCTGGCTGTTCAATTACAAGTGAACTCAGGAATCACGAAACTCAGAAGCATATGTTCTTACAATTTATTATACCGGTTTAGCATCTAAAATATAGGTTCTTAACAGATTCTGAACAAAATCCGATCCAAATGATTGACTATTTATCTATCAGTATTTTCGCATGCTTGCCAAAGCAGTAATTCATAAAGCAATGATTTATACCAATGGAATTTGCTTTAATCTATTGCGAGTACAATTGTAGTTCCATGCCAAATTTGGCGACAACATTGAAAATAGCAATTTTTGTGATAAATTCAGTAAAAATGCGAAGATTGCGACGGAATCGATAATCCTTCAGCAATGAAATTTTATGCAAAAGAAATGGAATAAATCCTAAATTTGACAATATGTGAGAATTATTTGGAGAGTGACCGCTTCAACTGGTTCCAGATGGAGATTTACGAACATTTGTTTGTACAACTGATCTAACAGCTTATATACTGTCATATTGAGCCCTGCTAAAAGTGGTCACTTTGTATTTGTTATTGTGACAGTGCCATGTTTGTCAAAATATCAATATTCTGCAATGAAATGGCGTAAATCCTATATTTGACAGTACGCGAGAATGTTCCAACTCCAATTGGTCTCAATCGGAGATGTGCTTTTATTTCTAACGGCTTATATATTGGATATTGGGCTCTGCTAAAAGTGATCACTTTGTTATTTTGAAAATACGGGGTCTGGCAAATATCAATATTTTCCGATGAATGTGTGTGAAAATCTCCTGTCGATAGTTTTGACATTCATTGAAACATTTTGGCATTCTTTAATTTGGATCTTTTATTCAAATATATATTAGATTTAAAAGCGTTTCGATACAATTGTTGCTTTTGTGCTTTATACATTGACTGAGAAATGTAATGGTCTTATAATTCAATCTTGATATTTTGAAAATCCTTCACATTACAGAATTCCATGAGTCTGAATGACATATTTTTGGAAATATGTTCTTCTGGGAGTGAAATATTAACTCAAAAACTCTTAGGGATAATAAAAGAACGAAATTTAGTATGTTGTCTCACATGGAGTTAATAGATTTTTTATCCATTTCAAAACGAAATTCATTCAAAGAAAGTTTATCTATTTGGCTGTCTGAATATAAAACTGCACGTAACAAAAAAACCCTAGCTAGATGTAATTTAATAGATAGATTTAGAATCGAACGACCAACGTTCTAGCATAGGGATTACGTGTCTTTCCCGTCATCTGGGCATCCTGATTTCGATTTCCTGTTCGGGCCTAATTGTTCTCCACCTGTAATATCCGTGAAATGTGTGAGTGTGCCCCCACCCCTGTAAAAAAGGGGCTAGCGAATGTGATGCGTGAGTAACTAAACTAAGACGTACCTAAGACGCTGGAGCTATTTTAAAAAAAAACTATACACTCAACCTTGGCTTAAAATCTCTACTGCGTCAGCGGACGTGCCCATGGCAAATGCCATTAGAAACAACAACAATAGCATCGAAGTGCAGATCGTTTTTAAATTTAGAGGCAAAATCTTTGAGTAGTTGGAAGTCTTTCGGTTATTCTTTTGTGTGTGTGCAATAATAGAAAAATTAAACAATTTCAGTAAATGAAAGTTTTTTCACAATTTTTTGTACCTAATGGGTGGAACCATATCGAATTTCGAACCCCATTTATCATAGAGTTGACTATCTGTTAGTCTGCACATTCTTATGCATGTAAATGTTATAACCCAGAAATGCTCAATGAAATTTGGTACGTGATCTTGCGGCTTCATTAGTAGTTTTATGTTATATTAATAATGTTTATGCTTATTTTTTATTTCAATCACTCCGAGAAAAATAATTGTGCAAAATGATTATCTGTTTTTCTTAACCCTTTGCACTCGATGGTCCTTCTTGGGTACCCTTCAAGACGGTGCATCATTTTGACGTTTTATTGATTTATTTTTCAATTTTGATTATTGAAAATACCTACATAATGGTAAAACGACGGAGAAATTCAATTTTAAACACACACACAAAGTTGGAGCAATAAACAAGCCCTTTTATTACTTTAATTTGCTAAAGATCTCTTGGTCAATAATGTATCATTATAGGTCTTTTATTGTACTTCGAAACAATTTTCATTAGTGAAAATAAGATTCTAAGCACCCGTGGCATTTTTGGCCTTGTTCAAGATTCTCAATTTTATCCAGGCATGGGAAGAGAGATAACACTTTCAGTTGAGGGTATGCGAGAAAATTTCAATAAGACCACTCCCTCTGGCTACTGGGTTTAAAATAGGAAGCAACCAGAAAGAGGAAAAACAAGATTAGATGAGAGAAGAACATGTATTAATTAACAGAAGACATTTTATTGTAGTTTGTAGTGATGGATAGACACACTGATTCGGACATAAAGCACTGAATGTGACAAGAGAGACACGAAAATCTCTTCGAACGAGGAACTAGTCACGGCCCGATAACAGTCTATTTGTTTTGATTACGCGGTTGCGTCAACTTTGCTGTGTTTCTGCGTATTTATTTGGTGCAAGTTCATTAAGTCAGGGATGACAACAGTATGCGCATTCATTATTTTCTAAAATTATTTCTGGGTTCGAAGACTAAAAATATCAGAAATGAGTCGTATTAATAAGAGCGTTTTGAAGGACAAACAAACAAAAATATTTTCATCTTGTATTACGATGATATACAATAGATTTCAGTGTTTAAAACTTGCTTTTAGAAAAAATGATTAATGCTAATTTACATTTTTAACCACACACACACACACACACACACACACACACACACACACACACACACACACACACACACACACACATATATATATATATA
>JAOUZG010051192.1:4682398-4696859 GCA_026289955.1 Argiope argentata
CCCTTTTTTATTCTTACATTAATTAAAAGAACATTATATAAACATTAAAATATTTTTTTAGAAATTTCCCACAGTATTTATTCAAATAACTTAATATGAATCAGATTCATTAAAATAGTATTTTATAGAAAAACAATGTTAAGATAATATATAATGAAATCTTCGACCCTAAATTTCAAGTCATCATGTGAGAACATTATTATTTTTAAGTCATTATTTATCTTAATTTAAGTCATTAACCAATTTAAACTGGTTTGAAACAATCACGACAATTCTCTATCGGTCTTTATACCTCTATAATATATATAATATGATAATTTCTTTTAAACTTTCATTTTCAAATTCTCTAGATGTCAAACAAATTTTTGGAGCTGGACCGATTTTGATATGAAATAACAGCATTAATATCATTGTTCTTCATCAACCTTTTAAAACACGTATCTGTTTTGAAGAAGTATATGTAATAGCAAAGTAATACTGATAAAAGTGGGTCAACCTTTTAAAACGCATCTGCTGTCAAAGAAGCATGCACAATAATTATGCAATACCAGCAGAAGCAGGTAAACACATTTTTTGCCTTCAATTTTAGAGGCATGGTATCCTCCTAACAAGAACAATATCATGTTCTCACATGATAAAAAAAACATTTGAATTCTTTTTTAAATTAACACAATAATAATAATGTACTAAAGCAAATAAGGTCGAAGAAATAACCGGTCATAGTTGTAAATAAACACGATATTTTTGTATCAATAAATATTTTAAGTTGTTAAACTGAAAGACTTATTGGTTTCTTACAACTTCACTGCTCTAATACTGATTGATAAAACTTAATTCAGCATATTTTTAAAACCCACTAACATTTATCGGATTCTACTATAAGGACATATCAGATACTTTTCGCATAAATTTACGACCACCCGCTTCAAAATTGTAAAAATAAGCTGACGATCAAAAACCGATTGACTAAAAGCTGTTAAATTGTCGAAAGCACGATGCTGAAGAAAAATAAACATGAATCTTCATTGCTTAAATTTATGGAGCATAAAATCGAACATTTCAAGTGCGCCGGGCGAAGAAAAGCGGTTTGTAAATTGTTAGAAGTGAAGAAACTTTTTGAAGTTCGAGAACGATAATATTCCCAAACAAAGGAATAAAAAAGAGCAGTTGCACAGAATATCATTTCCATCGTTCTGAATATCATAGATATCGTTTTTACATTTTGAAATCGTAATCGTTTAAATACTTGTTATCCAATAAAGCTACTTTTATTGGTCTAATAGTAAATACTGGCGCTTTTTGAATATTAGAATTTACCTTTTATTATGATAGAGTTCAAAAATCGGAAATATTTCTTTAAGAATTTGAGCGTATTCGATGAAAAGACGGTAGTTTCAAAGATATTTGACTTCAAATGTAAGTTATTATTGGTTTTTAAAATGCATAAGTAAACTGCAAGTGAAGTATTTATCAAAAAAGTAATTTTTGATAAATATTGTTCGTAAAATTAAGTTTTAGGAAGTTATTAAATAGGCAGTTGTACAGATAAAAGGATATTGGATATTATTTTATCCACATAGTAAGCAATATTTTGCATTTTTTTTTGGTCAAGTTTTCGTAATTTCTAATTTCTATTTTAAGAATCTCGCTTTTTTACAACTGATAAAAAAATCCAACATGATGTTATTTTCAGAAAATATTATCATTTAATTTTTCTATTTAAAGCTATATTACTTTTATTTCAACATTAAAACAAATTTAAATAAATTTTTAAAAATTTAAAATCCACTATCTTAAATTTTATGTTATTATGAGAGAACATTATTATTTTTAAGGCATTGTTTGCCATAATTAATTTAAATCAATAACCAATTGAAACAAGTTTGAAACAATCATGTGTCTATCAAAATACGCTTTTGTCGATATACCGAGAATTGGATGCACGGCGAACATTTGTACATATTTGTAACTTTTTGTGGATGATAAGTCGCCAAATACGATAACCATCTTTACCTTTTGCCTAAAAGTGGAGAAATTAATGCCCTAAAAGCGGCAAATCGCAGTTTTCTGCCCATTCATTTTGTGGCTTCGAAAACCCCAAACCAATACAACATCATGTTCTCAGATGATAAAAACATTTTAAGTACAAAAAAAGTAATAATGTTGCCATTGACTTAAACTTTCGAATTAAAAATTAAATTTCCATTTTTTTTGGCGATAAATTGCTAAATGAGACAATCTTCTTCATTATTTTCTAATAACCCTAAAAGCGCAAAATTTATCCCATGATAACAATTCTTTTAATCATAATAAATTAAATTGAATATTTGTCAATGATATTTCAGAAATAAAATAACCAAAACAGTGAAATTATGAATGCTTCTAAAATACTCTGAATTTGGTTTTACGTCCAGAAAAAATAAAGTCCTCGCGATTTTGAAGTATTCTGCTGCTATTTTAAAAAAAATGTTACTTCCTTGTTTGTTAAGTGAAATTTCACTTTTCAGTTCATTGCTAAAGCTTTTTGCCATTATTATGTTTATTAGCTGGAAATTCTTCATTTATGATGTCGTTTGTGGTTATTCGCACCAATTAAGCTCAATTGCAAAGAACTACACTGGTCATTAAAAGGGGATTTTTAATTAATTAAATATCTGATGAAAATGTTAAAGTTTTCACACAGTTAAGGACATAATATAACATACAAATTATTTTAATTCTGTTTTAAAAATCTGGAAAAAAATAGCTTTCAATGATACCAGTTTTACGTTTATTTTTATTTCATCATTTTAAGCCAACCAATGTCGCTTCCACAAAATGCTGTGTGACATTGATTTCCGAATCTCCTTAATAGGGAACTTAAAATTTTCTAAATTAACAATGTTCAAATCTTCATAATTTGGTCAATTATATTCGGGGGAGTAATTTTTTGTTAGTAATTTTAAAGTGTATGAAATATTTTACTAAACATAACTAACAGGACTTAGACAACTGTTTAAAAATTTAAATTTTGAAAATATTTTCTGCTTTTTTAAAAAAAAATCAACAAAATAAAATTTAATTCCTTAGATATGTTAGAGTTTTTCTTAAATAGAATATTTATGTATATCTGTAATGATTTTGAAATCATTTATCAGTTCAGGATTTAAGTAGATACTTTTTATAGTGTAGAGCAAATCCATAAAAATAAATCGGAATATTTCTCTTATGATTGCAAAAATTTCTTTTTTAAATGAAATTTCGCTTCTCAGCAATCATATATCAGCCTTCCAGTTTCTATATTTAATCTATCCTATTTAACAAAACGTAAGCAACTCTTCACTGGGTTTTACTGTAACTAAACAAAAACTTGACTAGAAAATGACAATTCATACTCTAGAAGCAAAACGTTGCACATCATTAAGAATAAAAAACGATGAGTAGAGTAAAAAATAAATAGAATATATAAATTGGGATACAAAACAGAAAATCCTTTATTAATAGGTAATTGTGGTGCAAAAGAGTATCTGGACTAGAAGTTGACCACATTCCTCAGTAACATATATGATGTCCTCAACCTTTCTTTCAGTTGTACCTGTATTCTAGAAAGTTTTTCAATATTTCTGATAATTCCAAAACTCTTCGGCTATACTTATCAAACCCAACTTTCCACCAGTTTTTGAATTATTCTATCTTATGAAAAAAAAACCGCTTTGATGGTTTCTTGTTGCCATTTGGATCGTAAAGTATCTCTTTCATTTGCAGAAAATGTTTGGAAATATAACGTTCCTCTTTTTCTTTTTCTTTTTTTTTTCAATTCCTACTCTTAGCTTACATTCTTCCTATACATATTTACGTATCTGGTTTAAATTTTCACTCGTTAATTAAAAAATTATATTCAATAATAGTTATTAAAAATTATTAAATATTATATACATAAAAAATTAAAAATGGAAAAATAAATTCTTTGACAAATAAGCTATTCAATAAAGATAAAACTGGTGTCATAAAAATCTTTTGTTGCATGTTCATTATATCTAAGGGTTTTATTTAAGGGAATATTTAAGGTCTTTTTAAACCTTAACTATTGTTTTGGCAGTTTAGATTAATTATATATTTTGATAGAAAGCAATTACTTATTAAGAAATTGGTATAATCCTATTTGGGAAAACATTAGAAAAATTAAATTTCCTCTTAGAAGAGCAAAGGCCACCTCATAAATATAAATTTTGAAAAAGCCAAAAGCCGTAACTCTTAAAAATCCCCAAGATGCCTTTTTTAATTAACATGATAATGCTTATAGGTTAATTATACCTCTAAATTGCGCGATGTGTTTTGATTGAGGCAGAAAAAATTATATCCATTCGAAAATCATTTATGATACCAGTGATTACAATTTTATTTCCGTGCAAATATTACTTTAAGTTTTTAATAAATTGAATTAAATTATTTTAAAACCAATAATTTCCATAATTTTTGTTTTTACACTTATTCGCCCATAGGTTGTGTTGATATTAAACATATTTTTGTGTGTGTCTTATTGTAGTTAAGAATAAATTTTTGAAATTGAAATAAATGTATCAAACCTGAAACATGCATTGATATTTCGGACTCGTGTGCAATGACATTTGAATCTCCCTCAGTTTTTATTTATTTTTGAAAACGTAAATAAGATTAAGAAAGAAAGCATTGAAGTTCTTTTAATTATAATGAGACATTTTTTAATTACAAATTTAATGTTTTGGTTAACATTCAAACCAAAAAAAAAAAATAAAGAAAGAAATAAATTCATCTTTGGTATAAAATTATATGTTAAAATGAATTTTTACATACTGATAATTTTATTTATTCTTCTATTAGAGCTTTTAACACTTTTTAAAAGTGTAAATAATATTTGCAAACAAAAGTAAGTTTTTCAAACTTGCAAAAAACATTTAGTTCGAGCTTCTAATCAGTTTATATTTTCACTTTTTTAAAAAAATGCGCAATATGAATTCCCAAATTATTTATAAATTATGGGAGAATTTGTATTTTGATAGTTTTCTAAAAATCTAAAGATTTAAAAGTGTACTTTTTCGTGATTTTACAAAATAGAAATTTCGCTTGTTGCAAGTGAGCCTCATTTTAATTCAAAATGAAGTTGCAAACAATAGGATTTTATATATTATGAGTTCATATTAATGCATTTTGTGCATTAAAAATAGTTTATATATTGCCACTAAAATGAACAATTCAATATTTTCGAACTTCTAGTAATTTTATTAAATATCATCGCGATTTCTCAATTATTTTTTCGAATATCTATGTAGTTCAATTAATAATTCTAACCTTCAGTTACATCAGTAAAGCAATTAAAAAAAGCATTTGGCGAAAATGGCTATATAAATCCAAACTATTATATGGTATATCCTCAGATTTTATTCTCAAACACAATAAAGTATAAGGTTTCATACATTGCCTCAATCAATTTCAACATCTATTTTTTAAAAGTACATTTAGAATGACTATATAACTTTTTTAGTTATTCTTATACAATAAAAAATATATAAAAAATTCCAAAAATTTTATTTCTTTTCTTCCAAATTTCAAATTACTAAATGTAATTAAATTTTATATCAATATTTCTTTTTTGTGTGTGTGCAGATGAGTTTCCTGGTAGAAATAATTAATCTTCAGTTGATAAGATTTTTTTACCAATAAAAATTCCGAATTTGATGACAACACAATATTTTTGACCTAAAATTGTTAGCCATGCCAGCTAATTTCCATCAATCAAGTTTTCATTAAATTATGATTTTAAATCAACTTTTCTATTTCAAAGAAGAAAGCTTATAATATTAAGTAAATGAATTATAGAAAGATTGATAGAAATTCTTTATCGTGATATCAAGTTATGCAAATCTTAAAATAATATGAAATAATTCAATCCAATGTTAATAAAATTGAATCCAAAGTTAATAAACTTCATTATAATTTTTTTCAAAAAAATTTAGTGTACTATTTTTACTATTTTTTTTATCTGTGATTTTGCATTTGTTAGCATTAAAACGTATTTCCAATGAACAAGTTTTTAAAAAATTAGGCTTCCAGGTAAAAATTATTTCCCTACATGAAATTAATTATAATTCTGTAAAATCAAAGCCAGTTTATCAAAGAAGCGTAACATTGTTGGATTTCAAAACCATTGAAAAAAAATTAATATTTTGTTACAATATGTTTTTTTTTTCTTTAAAGAAAAAACAAAGATCTTACCTCCTCCATTTTTGTAGCACAAGTAGGGAAATCTCCACACATTGGCCAAATCCACAGCAAAACCAATCACCGACAACAAGAAATCGGCTTTTTTATTCCAAGTCTCACGAACGTTGGTTGAAATAACGTCTTCGCTCCTGACGTTATTTTCCGCAGGCAAAGTTCTCCCTTCAGAATTTGTGTTAACCTTCATTTCCATATTTACGTTCATTTCTTAACTCTTATCTCCATATTATTTCTTGGATTCAGTGAAACATTTTATATCGTCGATCGTGAACTCTAGATATTGTTTTGCGCTTTCATTTTTCAGGTTTCAGAAATTGTTTGCAGATTCAAAAAACGCACCTTAAATAATTTGCGTATATTTTTATGAGGAAAAAAAATGTCTTTAAATTGAAAAAATGACTTATGGAATTCTAAATTCGAGTTGCAGCATCTCAAGTTAAAGAAATGATTCTCAAGTTAATTTAAATTCAGAACGATTTTTCTTTCATGAAGAAGAATTCTTTTTGATTTTTATCCATTATCCTGCAACTAATATAGGTAAAAATACCTAATTACATGAAGAAGACTTCAATATTTTCTGAAAAATGACAACATGATCGACTCGATGACCATTTTAAATCTTCATATTCATTAATATTGTTGAAAATATTCTTCATGAATATATATTCTTTTTGAAAAAATATCTGGCATTAATCAGTTTTACTTCAAAAGTTTAAAAGTTAAATATTTTTCATGATAAAAGAAATAAAATGTAAATACTACACATGAACTTTTAAACATTTGATCTTAACGTACGAACATATACGCTCCAAAATCAAATTTTAAACGGTTAGAGAAAAACAAATGCACAAAAGCGCTCACTTATTTAGATTGCAGAATAAGCAAAATTATTCGAACGCTGTTTTGGTTATTATTAAATGAAGTTTACTCTAAATTATTCGAAGCATGCGAAGGTTATCCAATTCTTGCATGAATCTCTTAACTATTTCAATTAATTAACTTTTAATAACCGAAATAATAAATAAGTTAGCAGTTCATTTCAGCTACTGAACTTTCTGCAAACATTTTATTTGGTCCACTAGCGACTTTTACGAGCCTGATTTCTCAATGGTATGAAGATGTGAGCAAAAACTCTCACGGTTATGTCATAAAAAGATGAAGAAGATGAAATAATGATATCCTTCGTCCCATTGGCTGACCGAAACTTGTTGCCTTTTCCTTCAAGATTGTTGCGCGCGCACCCGGGGGATGAGCAACGTCACAAAATCCGGACCCGTTAGAAAAATGTGAAGAGAATTTAACGATTCGGATAGTGAAGTAGTATTTCTTTTTACGATGGTGAAACAGTTAAGAAGAGCGTCGTGTTTAGGGTACTTAGCGAAGTTTCTTCATCATGAATGGGAAGCTTTTCTCGGCTCATTTATTTCGAACTCTTAAATGAACTAAGCGTTCATTAGCTCGGGAAAAAAAAATTCTTCCCCCCAAGGTCCATTTAAAGTTATTTTCTTTTTCTTTTTGTAAGCTACGGATCATAAGGAATTTATGGAATGAAAAAGAGAAAAGTGATAAAAACTTCTGTTTCAATTGCTAAGGTAAATTTAAATATTGCCACAGTGGGTCTTTAAAATTCTGAAGAAGAAAAAAAAATTTTTTTTTTTTAATTTCGCTTTATTTAACTTTCTAAATAAACGAATTTAAATCTATGGCACAGATATAGTTAATGGCGCATTAGGTTATTTTGGATAATAAAATTTTTACACAAAAAAAAGGAATAAATATTAAAAATGAGTAGAATGGATGGGTTTTTTTAATATGAAATTTAAAAAAGTAAAATGATAAAAATTTCAATTGTGAAAAAGAATTTAAACTTTTGAATCATGAAGTTTTAATTCTGAAAATAAAATGTCTTTTATCTTGCTTTATCCAACCTTCTATATCAAAAGTTCCAGCATTTCAATATAACCAACAACCATCCATTGCTTTAGGTGGTACAATTTTTACACAAGAGCTGAGATTAATAATAGATTGATGAAAACAAGATGGCTGAAAAATTAATAATAGCTCTATAAAAACCTTGCATTTGAAGCGAACAGGCCGTTCGTTTGTATTCACATGTCTACTTCTGTTGTTAGCATTTGTGCTTTGCTTAATATTTGTTATATGTGTAACTTACATTTTTGTTTTGACATATTTCTCTACTTACTTTAATGAATCCTAATTTCCTTATATGGAATTTTACAATTATCACAAAATTAGTAAAGTTTGTGACCGACTGCGTTTGAAACAAAAATTTTTGAAAAGGGATATTTTTAATAACTTATCATTATTTTCAGATGAATACTTAGTTATGAACACAAAAAGGAAGACGGAAATTATTATAAATATAGAGTATTTATAACTTTCAGTATATTGAAATAATTGTAACTCTTTACTAAAACACTACGAAAGAAATGATAAGGGATTTTTTAAAGAAGTCCTATTTAAAGTCCTATTAAGGAAAGTCAGCAAATATTTTTCACCAAAATAATCAGAAATTGGTGCATTCAACGTAAACGGGTACCTTAAGTAAATCGAATATTTTGCTGTCATCAGACAATGCCACATCTAATTTTCTATCAAATATATGGCTAGAGAAAACGATCCCAGGTGGTTTGCGGTGGCCTGGTGTTAAGGTCTTGTCTTCTGGATCGGAAGTTCCATGTTTGAGACCCGATCCCTTCGAAGATCCGCTGTGTAAATGAATCTGGTGCCCTTTAAATCCACCGGGACAATTTTTCCTCCTGCTTGTGGATTGCGGAAGTTAGAGAAGTGTGTGCTACTCAGGTGTAGTCCCCGTTATCTGATGGTTCAAAATTACGAGATATCTCACGAAATAGCCTTTCTGTTGCTTTAGAAAAAGGGTTATTTATACAACTAAACAAACTGCAATCCCATGTACCGAAGAGTAAACTTTTGAATTTCTCAAAGATTGATATGGAGAAAATAAAAACACCCTAACAAAGAATTGTAATAAAAAAAACATTAAAATTATTTTTCTAAAACAGAAAATATATTTTTCTCAGAATTATTAAAATATACTAAAATTTATTTAAACTGAGGAACTCTTTCGATAATATTCATTTGGTGGCAACATAACGTATCCTCTTTACCATGAAAAGAGGGGTGCAGTAGCTTCTGAAAGTATGGACCCCTGAGCACTCAAGGGCAGAAGTCTGAATTCTGGCTCATATGAGGATGATACACACACTTACTTGCATTTCCCCTTTTTACAGGGTGGTACATTCACCCACCTCAAAGAGTGTACACTAGGGAACAACCATGCCTTAACCGGGTCTCGAACTCGGGACTCCCAGATCACGAGGAAGACGCATTAACTCTGTGCCAAGAAGCCAGCAACACAACTCTTATGTAATGGATATCATAGAATTCCGTATTTAACGAGAGGAAGTTTTGAGAGGAAGAAAACTCTCCTTTTTAATAGTTTTGATATTTTATATGAAAATACTTATTCAACCATTGATTCAAAACACAAGCATAGAATCATTGTATTCTAGATCTACGTACTGACGATCTACAAGTAAATTGGTTTTTTTTCTTCAAAAATGTGTGTAATTATCTTATTTTATCTTAAAATAAGTGAATCTTCAGATCAAAGAATAAAAATTTCAGAGGCTTTGTTTTTTACCACAGGACGCAATAAAAAAGATTTTCTCCTTCAAATAAAAGATTATTTGGAGATTTTCTTGGAGGTGCCCATTTTAACGGTGCCCATTTTTCTTGGAGGTGCCCATTTAAATCACTTTTGTAACAAATGATGAGAGGAAATGCATTCAAAGATCTTGAATTTTGCATGTTCGCTTGATGTACGATTTCGAGAGTCCCACAAGTGCTAACAGCTGCAAGGGAATACATTTAGAAAGATGACAAATGAAACACTGGGTGTGTCTTCGTCATTCCATCACATACATTCGCACACGCTTAAAGACTGTTGCGTGTGATGTAGCAACTCGTCAAAAAGCAGTCGAGTCGTTTGCACATTTGAAAAGAGGCTGCAGCTAATATATGCATCTCAGGCCGGAATAAATAAAATCATAGATAATTCTTCTCCTTCTAGATTTTGGTTTATTTGAAGATCATAAAATTTGAAATGTATCTAAACATGTTCAAGGCACAATAATAATAATATACTTTTAATAAAAAGAATTAAATATTTTTAATAAAAAATTTAGTGGCTTTTTAAAGTAATTTAAGGCATAACAATTTAAAAAGAAAAAATTTGCTAAAAAATTATTTTATCTATCTAGTATGCTAAAAAGGAAGAAAAAAAAGTAAGAAAAATAGCTTCACAAACCGAACCAACAACTCCATTAAATGCTATTAAAACAAAAGCATTTTTTTATTCTTGGCAATTCATCGTCACATATATATACTTTCCTTGTGTTATGTTGCATAGGAATCAAAAACATGTTAAATATTAAGTATTTTATGACACAAAGAAACAAATTAATTAAGAGTCTGGCATTTTTAAAACTATTTTTTGCCAAATAATCTAATGTTCGTAATATCTTTTAATGAATATTTATATTTAAGAGCATGGAGATTCCCCATTTGGGAATGGTGAAATATATTTTCAAAATCATTGAACTTGAACTTGAAAGATATAAGGTATTGGGATTTATAGCTACAATGACTTTTATCCCCGGTTTAAAGAATCATTTACAGTAAAAACAAACTGAATTGTAAACTCGCCATAAATGCTTTCACCAGAAGTTCAGTTTCTTCCAGACTGTTTTTCATCACCTAGAAAAAGATTTATGACAAAATTTACATACAATGGTGGCAAAGATTCTCGTTTACTGTTTCACTAAATAAGTATCAAGAAAAAGGTTACGCTTAAAGATGGCCATGTGTCCCTTGAAGTTATGTACATGAATATATACTTCAAAGAAATACCTATCAAATTTTGCATTTATAAGTATTGAATAAGGGCGGCTTTTGAAAGTTCTTGTTTGGTGATGCAGTAAGAAAATTTTGTATTTTCGTTCTTGTTTGCTATGAGCTTTTCAGTACATGCAATTATAATTATTTTATTTTATTTATTCAATTCGTACTATTAGTTATCTCTCTCTCTCTCTCTCTCATATATATATATATATATATATATATAATATAATATAACATTTTTTAAACATGTAGTGGATGACATGTGATGTTAATACATTTTTTTTTTCAAATATTAATTCGTTAATTTAATTAATTTTTTATTAATTAATGGAAAACTAACTTTCCCTTCAAAAATCAAATCAGTTTTTTTTTCTCATGCTAACGAAGTTAGACTTAATATGTTTTCGACCGATTATTTCAAATGATTCTGCTTATTTTCTCAGTGTTTGATCCATATAAAATTAATTGTTAATTCTTAGATTTTTCGGTTTCCTTTTGAAGCATTTTTGAATTAAAATAAAACAGAATAAAGGAAATTAAAATTTTCTTATCTGTATGGTGTTATCCCACCTGCCGTAGAAAATTCACGCATTTGCGCGGCCCATTCGACGTTGACGATTCTCGCAGTGTGTTATGATTTCTTTTCAACGAATGCGGGTTTGATTTTGTTTTGGCCATACTTAATTTTTTGATAAATTATTTATATTAATTGCAATTATTTAATAAAAAGTAAATAAAATAATTTTTTCTTTAGTGATCTAAGTAAAAATTGACTTACATTTTTTTATATATATATCACTTGTTTCTTGCCATACTTTGTTTTTGTCTTATTTCTATGCCTGATTCACGTATAAAGTCTTCTTTAAGTTTTAAATAACCTAAGTCACGATCATTTGCCAACATTGCTATTAGAAATTTACTTAAAACATGTCACTTAACCTCTTCAGCCCTTTACGGGAATATATACATTCTATAACTCCACCATTCTCTGTTGAATAAATAAATCCTGTCTTTACAAGGGTCATCGTAAAATGCCATTTTTACAAGGGATTCAAATTTTAATGGAAATAAATATATATAATTTTTCTCCCCGTTTCTGATAGAAAATATAATTTTTCCTATAATCCTTTAAGTAAACTAGTGCTTCATCAAGAGTTTCAATGTATTTCCATTCATCTTTTTCTAAATAATTTTCATACACGGTTTTACAAACCATTCTGCATTGAAAAAATGCCACGGCAAACGCCAGTGAATATTATGGTTTTAATTTCTTTTATTGCAAATCTTGGTTCGTAACTTTATTTATTGCTGTTACAAATGTATTTAAAAACTGTGCAATTGATTTTTATGCTGGAAAATTCTCTCTTACTACAAACGATTTCACTCTTTAAAAAGTAATACGTTTTTTCAGATAGAATAATCTGAAGTCTTCTTTTCAAATAGAAATAATGGTTTAGTGTAATATTATTAGCCTCTTTTTTTGATTCGACTAGCTTTGTTTATTTTGCACTAAAAATATTAATACCATACATTTCAAAACTTTTTTTAAATTATAAAATATGAATATTTCTCTTCGGAAGGCACAAAAACATTTTAAAGTTATTTATTATTTTTTACATGGACATTTTTAAAGAAGAATAAGTTTAAAAGTGGCAGACGATATTTCTCATTTCAAATTTAAACCAAAAAATATCGCATGCTTACATTTAATGCTTTAAAAATATTTTCCCAAAATATTTCCTTATTTATTATAATGTGAGAAAATTCTGTTGTTTTGATTTGAGGCTTTTGATGTCTAAAAATGCGTGAACAACAAATTGGCAAATTATCATTTTTAAGATCTCAATTTTTCGCTTTTAAAGTTATTAGAAAACAATACAGAAGGTTGTCACATTTGGTAATTTATCACCAAAAAATCACTTAAAAAGAAATTTAATTTGTAATTAAAAAATTTAAGTCTATGGCAACGTTGTTACGTTTTTTTACGTTGTTAAAATGTATTTGTGTAAGAATATGATGTTGCATTGGTTTGAGGTGTTGGAACCACAAAATGAACTGCAGAAAATTTGCGATTAACCGCTTTAGGGGCATCATTTTCCCGCTTTTTGAGTTATTAGAAAATGGTAAAGATATTTGTCACATTTGGTTACTTATCATCAACAAAAAACTACAACTTAGATTAATGTTCGCCATGTACTCGATTCTCGATATATCGACGTATGCGTTTTCTGATGGTCACGTGATTGTTTCAAACTTGTTTAAATTGGTTAATGGCTTAATTTAATCGAGAAAAGCACCGTAAAATAATAATGTTCTCTCATGATAACATGAACATAACATGATAAAATGAAATAAATAAATTCTTTAGTTTAGATGCCTATTAAATTTTAAGCCAAATCTAACAAGTGATTGACCGTCTATCAGTCTGTACTTTCAGAAAAATGCAAAAACGTTAACTCCCAAACGCAACGATTTTAATATATCTTCATACGGGAATTTTTAATTATAAGTGCATTTTTATGTCAAGTTTTTTTTATTCTTACTATTACTTCACACTCTCCCTATACATAAATATATCTTGTTCAATCGTTAGTAAAATACTTTTTATTCATCCAATCAAGTTCAAATATATTTTTTAAAACTTGTAATGAATGACATTTGATGTTATTACAGTTTTTTTTCAAATACTAATTCATTAATTAAATTTAATTAATTTTGAATTCTTTAAATAGAGTTTAACAGTTTGTAATGAAAATTGAAATCAACAAGCAGTAGTTTGATCGGTAAAATAGATGGATTTCAGTGTTTTTCGCCTGCAGGTGAAGAATGCGAGTTTAATTCTTGCGGAAATCAATCATTTTTTGATACATTTTTGCTTTAAGTATACATTTTATCCTAATGATTTTTGAAAGTAAGTTAGCTGTTGTGATTTAGTGGTTAGAATGAAGAATTTTTTCTCAAAAAAATAAAATTGAAGAAGTTTTAAACTTTAATTTCAATTCCGATTTCTCTTCTTAAAATCTTTGTCATCAATTGCTGGTCACTTCTCCTACCAAACATTTAGATTCAGCTACATATCGAGGAAGAGAATGGAAAATTGCGGGTAAATTCGCTTTCCATTTTACCACTTACTATTATTATTCTATAAATACATATTTATATTAATTGCAACTATTTAGCAAACAGTAACTAAAATAAAATATTTCTTTATTGATTAAAATAAGAACTGACTTTATATATATATATATATATATATATATATATATATATATATATATAT
>JAOUZG010051192.1:4696869-4724425 GCA_026289955.1 Argiope argentata
ATATATATATATATATATATATATATATATATATATATATATATATAAACTTGTTTCAATTAGTTGAGAAAGACGCGTCTAAACCACATTCGTTTTTCGGACACTACTAACCGCGTGCAAGGAATTAATCGCCAAAAAACTCGCCAGTTTCTCACATTAGATTCAATAAAAATGTTAAGTTTACACCTAAAGTTAATATACCTAATTATTTTATGCTAATGCCGTATATGGCTTTCTCAGAGATAGTAAATATTTTAACGAATGCCCTAGATATTTTATGGAGATTACTCCACCAGGTTTAATTCCTCAAATGTATGTCACTAAAACCGGCATTTTTACAGTTTTGCGAGCCTCTTTTATTGGTGCTAAAGAGCATTATTGAACTTGGAATTACAAAAATTACGTGGCGTAGGAATGATACCACCTGTTATATTCTTTATACTCACAGGTGATTCATAATAAGAGATTCCTAATATTCTAATTATGAATTACAGTTGCGCGCACTTGGGTTTTTAGAAACAAGTATTAAATGAACTTAGTGAATAAAATATCTGTTTTAGCCAAACGTCTTTTAGCTGGTGTGGTGTGGAACTTTGTAGAAATGATATGGTGTAGACTCAAATTTTGTCCTTGTCACTCAACGATTCAAAATTACGAGTTTTGTTCCAATATAGCCCTTTGGTGGCTTCAAAAAATAAATTAAATAAATAATAATTAATAAAATTAAATCGACCTAAAATTATTTGCTGAAGTAAAGCAATGCCTAACCTACCTAATTTTGCTGATGATTTTTATAACAACAGTATTTATTAATTTTATTTCCCCTTTCAAAATGCTATGTCTCAAATTTTGACCAAAGGGGAACGATTGATTCCAGGAATTATTCAAAATTAAATATAAAATTTGCTTAAATATAAAATTTGCTTAAATGCCTTAAAAATATTACTTTTTTTCTTATCCTAATACTTGTCAAAAAGAAGCTACTCCTGAATCTCAAACGATATAACAGCAAAAAATATCTGTTGCCAGTTTCAAAATTAACCATATATTTACATTACAACTGGGTTTGCAGTAAGCTAGTAAGTTTGTTTACAAGACGAGGAAATTCTTTTTAATTTCAAGATTTAAAAAACCTCATAACTTTTAGGTTTATTTATATGCAATCATTTGTCGAAAAACAAAATTGATTTTGAATCATAATTATAAGTTGTTTAAAAAAAGCTTTTGAAAGGTCCCCCACATCACCATTTTTCAACAAATAAAACTAAGGTTTTTTTTTGTTTGTTTGTTTGAAACCACAATGCTGAACCTAAAAAATGCTGAACACTCAAAATCACATTTGAATTTTCAAAATTTGATTAAATTATTTTACACATTCCCAACAAATCATATAAAGGTATAATAATCCTCTTATAATATTTACAGCCCAATCTACAATCCATAAAAGAGTATTAAGATATGCATCTCTACAAAAAAGTTCGATGCGCTTTACAGAGCAAAACGTTAAACCTATAGCTTCTAAATTCGGTACGTAGTTATGTTTTGGATAAGTGCTCATTAAGAAATTTTCATCAAAGATTAAATTGTAATAAAAAGTTAATCAAAAGTTTAAATTTTCGTTCTCAATTATTACGGATCAATACTTCTGTACAAAATTCTAAAATTCTATTCTAAAATTCGAAAGATGGAATTTTCAATAATTTCAATTTTATTTCCACAAAGCTTTTCCACTGATTCGAATAATTTAAAATATATATATATTTCTCAGTGTATACAACATCATTTTTCATATTTTAGTTATTGGATTTTACTATACATAAATAGTAAATTTATGTATAGAAGTCCTTTCTATACATAAATCTAAAACTATAAAGTATGTTTTTTTGTGTGTTTTTTTTCATATTATCTTTGCGATGTATTTAAGCGCGAATATGCATTGAAAATTAAATAGAGATGACCGTACCAAACTTAAAACATTACCCTATGCTGTTTAGATAAGAGATTCGAATTTCTCTATGCATTTTTAAAAAAGATTCTAGATAAATTTATTAGTTGGATTTCCGATTAATAAGAAGGAATTTAAAATTTGTTTAAAATTCATTTATAGAATGGATCTTATAAACTGAAAGACAATTCTATGTTTAATTCAAAGTGAGAATTATTTTCTTTTAAAGATCTTCGATATATTTAATGTATATTTCTACCAAATTTTTTTTCTCACGTTCGAATTGAAAAATAACTTTATTTGTGATAAAAGCAGCAATTTTAACAGCAAAGGTTTTCAGTACTTTTTTTTTTTTCGAATTGAGCATGATTTTAACAATACATAATTCAGATAATTTTTAGAATAAAACATTCAATTTATTACTAATGCAAATTCAGATGTAATAAAATCCTTCGAATCGGTGAACCCAGTATCAGAAATCATCCTTCCGAATGGGTTCCTCTCTCTCTCTCTCTCTCTTTTATATTCAATCTTTTTAAAATGTTGCTGTTGAAGCATTCAATAGACCATTCTTTAAAGAGCTTTTGATAGGCATTGTGTGAACTCCCGTTCGCCATTGTTACTGCTTTTTGTCGTGAGTCACCTTTAAAACGGTGAAGGGGAAAAAAAAAAGCAAACCGTTCGCCAGAAGTAATAAAAAGTTTTATCTCTTTTTTCTTTTTTTTTTTTACTATTACTACTACTAGAATACATTTTATTCTATGGACTGTTTTACGATGAATCACTAAGTTGTTGATATAATAGAAAAGGTTCTTAGAGTCAATCATTAAATTCTGCAACCTCGTTTTTTTTTTTTTTTTGAATGAGGAAATAAATGTGTGCATTCATAGACAATATTAGTCGTATGGGATAAAAAAATACAACTTTTTAATTTTGTAATACATTTTAATAACTACGAAAATACATAGTTTAATCACAGTGGATTCAATTTATATGAGGTCGCATGACAAGCCTATTAATTATTAGATTGTGAATAATAAAATGATTGAACATTTCCATACAATAGGCTCGATTGATTAAAAATAGACGTTGGAAAATATCAAGTCATTTTTTTAAAGCCTAAAGCAAACTGTGTCTTATATATATATTTTATTCTATAGAATCACAATTAACGCTATTTCAATTAACCATACCGCCTTGAAAAGACAAAAATAATCCGCGAACAAGTTTTCTTAAGCAGAAAAGAGTGAAGAAAGTGAAAGAATGGACTTTGAAAGATATATGTTCAAAAATTGATATTTTAATACAATATGTAACTATGGAAACTCAAAAAAACGTAGTTTTTGTGATCTTAAATTAAAGCAAATTGCACAGTTCTCTCTTTTTAAATCTACATTTTTTCACTAATTCGGATTGGATCTTATCCTAATTAATCTGATAATTTGAAACTTATTACTAATGATAATATTGAAAGAATACTTTTTCAAAACAAATCATTAAATAAATATTAAGTAGATGATAAATTTAATTGAAAGATATAGTTAAATAATATTAAAAAATTATTTAAATGTTGGAGATTTTTTTTTCTACGCATTATTTTCAGTGTCAATTTTGAACTTGTATTAGAACAAAAGTATTATGAAATGAAAATTCAAATAAAAATAATTTTGCATTAGAAATAAATAATTTTATTACATGATTTTATAGATGAATACATAAAATGTAAATTTATAATTATATATTAAATTCTAATTAAAAAATTGCACTGTAAATTTATTATCACAATTTAAAAAAACATTGATAGCAGAAAGGAAAGAATATAAGAATTTATTGGAAAATTCAAAAATCTTTAATTCTTCTTCCAATTTTTATTATAAGCAGAACACTCGGGTTAATTTTCCAGAAGCACATAAAGAATTCAAGTAAGCATCTCATAAATTTGGCGTATATGACGAACAAAAAAGTTCCACAATCTTTTGATAATATATAATAAATTGCAGAATGTAAAGTAAGAAAGTGTCCTCCAAAGCAACAACTAATAACATATAGCACAATTCATATTAATATAAAGACGGAAAAAATGAGGGCAATGTACTCACTTTACCACTAATGAACTTAGTTCAGTTATAGTGAGTTCCGTTTTAAAGCAACACTAGTAGGGCGGGCCTTGTAAGTTTGAGCCGCGGTCAGATGACGAGGATGACACCTGATTTGGCACTCCCACCCCTCTAAACTTTCGCACCACACCCTGGAAGGACGTTTGGCCCATGATAGCAAAAGACCAGACCCCCTCACACTACGGTTCTTCGGTAGATTTGGGTCTCGAATCTAAAGCCCTCCAGTTCCGAAACCGAAACCTTACCACCAGACCGCTGGATATGATCGCATAGAAAAGTATTACTCTTAAAAATTCAATTTATTCTATGTCATCAAACTAAATATGCTCTACTCTTTAAATCCATTTTTACTAGTAACAGCTTTAGATCTTAACAACATATATATTCATGGTTAAACTGCATTATGGCAATATGAAAAATATGACCTTTAATTCTTTACTGCACTTAGCATGCTGGAATTGCCACCTGTTTGAAATACTTTACTAAGAAATAAGGATAGTTATTCACAACAATATAATTTAAATCTACTTTTCAATAAAGTGGAGCCTCAATTTTCGGACCTCTCGTAATAAATATTGATTTTTCAATTTTTTGAGGGTGGGTTGGGGAAAAAAAATCTACAAACAAAATATTTCCAACTAAAAATAAATAAAAACTGTGAAACTGGTTTGGACAGATATATTCACATTCATATTTTAGATCAATATGCTAGTATACAAATGCAAATAACATTTTTATATTTATTAAATTTATCCATTATAATAAAATATTGTTTTAAGGAATAATTACTTTTTTCCCAACTTTGTTTTTTTCTTTCAGTGTCTCGAGGTTACCGCTTTTCAACGATTCTACCTCACGAAGGGATGAAACACGAAAGAGGAAGGCCTTTCCAAAATTCTCCGCAATATTTTGACCTTGATTTCATTCTGTACCATTAGATACTTTTTCGTTCAAAGTTTAATTTTTGTTCTTCCCATGTGTAAGTATCTTTTTTTGTGTGTGACCATACTATTTTAATTTAACTCAAAATTGCTCTGTGGTTCCTTATATGAATGGTTCAAGGGGCAAAAAAGTTTTCAGGAGTGATGCGAAGAATATATTATATAATATCATTAAATGGGGTTGAGATTATCTATCGTTGTTAATTTCAAAATGTTACCCCATAAAAAAAATTATAGAAAAATGTAAGATTTCTGTTCTTAAAATTCATTTATTCATAACAATTTAATGTTCGAACCTCTTACAGAAAGTAAAAATTTTGCTAAATTATTTTATTATGAATTAAAATCTTTTTTATACAATTTTACGAGTTACCCTTAATTTATTTCACTTTTTAAAGCTCATGAATCAGCTAAATTTTCTTTATTGTTTAATATATCCTCTTTTAATCTTTCCTCTTATTTCTATTTTAATTAAGTAAACACAATTAGACGCATGTGCAAAAGCACGAGAGAGATGAGAGGAGGTTTGAAATCCAGCAATGAATAGTAGTCAATTATTTTATATATTTGACAATTAATATTTGATACGGTCCTTACTAATCTAAATAATTTAAGCTCTACTGTATCAGTAAATTTGAGGTAGTGGTGATGGGGGGATAGAAAGCACAATTTCAGATGTTTGTAAGAATAAAAATTACAGAAACAGACCTTTCATTTAATTTATATCCTTCAAAAAAATATTACATTTAAAAAAGAATTCTGAAGCAAACTGAACAATATCAATAGGGAAGCATATATGGTAAAACAAGAGAATTGCATTTAATAATAGTAACATAAAATCAAATAAAACATTCATTATAAATACAATTAAATACTTTCTCAATCAACAGCAATAATCTTACTGACTTCTGAATTTCATCGGATATACAAAACAAACACTACACAAGACTTTTAAATGAATGTAAACTGCTTTGAGCCATTCATACAAAACACTATTGCACTTACAGAGAAAAGCCTCGACAATCTAACTAGCTTTGTAAGCTCAATACAGTTTTATCACAATACATCACTCGTTTTCAAATGCAAACTGAAAATAACAAACCAAATATGTCAAGATTTATTAAACTATCTATAGAATACAATTATATATGAAAAAAATATGTTATATAAGATAAGGCTGATTAAGAACTACCTATCATTCTCCACATATTTTTATGGATTTAAGTCAATTTGATTTAGTTTAAAATTTGAACAGTAAAGAAATTTGGATTTTTTCTTGTTAAAATGTCCCTATTTGATGATAGGGACATTTAAACAAGAAAACAAGGAATATTTGGTAATTATCAAAATTCTTCTTGTAATATTTATCTTCAGTCAAATATTGAAGATAGCATTCCCTCTTAAAAATTGCACACACACTTATAGAGGATTATTTCACTCCATTGAAATTAAGCTGTAAGAAACCAAATTTGATAATAGAAAATTGTTCGAATCAGACATAAAATACAAGAAATCTGAAAAAGTTAAACTTTTTTCATTTTAAAATACCTATTAAATATAAATTTATACAAAAATTATTAATTCTGCTGTACTGCATTTAAAATGCAATTAATGAGTAAAGTTCAGCATTTTTTTCCCCTCATCAACTTATTACTTTCCAAAGTACAAAGCCTTGTTCAATTGAAACAAACATAAAAAGAGAGCTTTCGAACAAAAATGTTGCTTAAATAAATAAATATTTTAATTTAAAAGTAATAAATGTATAAAACAATAATAAGAAAATAAATATTCCAGAACAATGTAACAAAGGTATACATATCACAAACTAAAACTTTCACTTTGGAAAATGCTTTTCCAAATAAGTACACATCCAGATAGACGATAGAACAAATGTTAGAAATAAGCAAGCATAAATTATTGGGATTATAATTCAAAATACACATTTTTCTAATTCAAAGACATTTTGAAAAACCTAAAAATGTCAAATAAATGCAACAAATGATTTTCAATAAAATAATTAACACACACACTATACATTATACAATTTAGTAAAATGACTTAAAAACCATTTTAATGAAACTTTATGAAAGAGAATTTTTCACTCACCAAATAGTAAATAAGACCAAATAAGTAGGATATATTTAATAAATATTTTTCATAAATTAAAGAAAAAATACAAAAAAGCAACTAAAAACACAATAAATTAGTAAAAATTGTAAATATATTGCTTCCGAATCTAATGCATATAAGTTGCTGATGCTAAGTAATTTTATTATTGCAAAAAGTAAAACTCAGTTTAAATAAAAATGAAATTTCCTATTTTACATAACAATTTATAAGAAATGATAACTAATATTGAGAATCTTATTTACAGATGGGGGGTGCAATTAAATTGTGAATATTATTTGATTTTTCAATTAAAAATCTAATTTAAAATACTTTTTATAGGAATTTTCAGATTCTGTTATATTACATTTGTTTCCCTTGGTCATTAATCAATGTTTCGTCTAACAGGTTTACTTTTCATGTATATTAGAAAAATCTGAATAAAAACAAATACAACATAATACACTTCTATTCACATTGTGGTAAAAAAAAATCATTTTAAAGATGATTGGATAAACTTTAAAAAAATGACAATCAAACTTTCAATATTAATATTTTCATAACATAAATAGAGCTTTTATCCTCTTTAAAAATTAGAATGCACTAACAAAAATTATATTTAAAGTTGTAAAACACAACATTAAATCAAATTCTTTATAAAATTTTATCCATTATAGTGTTTTGAATTATTTAAACATTAAAGCAGTTCCAGAAGAAACTTGCAATCAAATCTATCATCTAATTTTAATAAATACAAATCCCAAAAATAAAATTAACTTTAAAAAGGCCAGGAATAATTAAAAATCTGTATTTAAAATAAAAGAAGGGTACTAAGTTGCATCAAATGGAATGAAAATTTTTTGACTCAACCAACTGAAACAAAATTGCATATAAATTATACATATTAGTAAAAATAATAAATCAAAATTAATAAAAGATTTAAAATTAATTTATAAATCTGTAGCTTATATCTATTAGATAAATTACTGAAACTATTATAATTTTACTGGAGAGTAATTTAAAATCCAGATAAAATTATTTTGTATTATTCTTTCATTTTACATATAAAACAGACTTAACTAAACTAAGTATATATTTCCATTTTATTGAAACTCACAAGTTTATATAATATTTATTTCTTTAAATTTATGAAAAAATAATTTTCAATTTAATTGCAATTTTTTAAAGACAGCAATTGTAATAATACTTGAATAAATCATAAATAATACTTATGAAGTACAGAATATAAAAATGGAATTGATACTATTTTACAATAATACTTTTAAAACCATTTTGCAAGAATATACAAGCTTTCTTTTACATCAGTGTCGATAATTTAAATGACATTTCCTATTGCAACGACATCACATGTAACAATGCACAATACTAAGAGCTTCTGCTACATTGATTTTAAAATGTAAAATATTTTGAGAAATTTGTTAATAATGATTTATTAACTAAGAAAATAAATGTACACTTTAACTATACACTAAAAAATAAATAAAGTTCTGGATGAATCATGAATATGTAAATAAAAAGTAAATGACATTCTCAAACACAACAGTTAAAAATAATACAATCAAGATATGTATTTGATAAAATGCACTTTTTATTTAAACTATTAAAATGGAACTCAAATGAAGGTGCTTCATAGAAGTACAAAATACTCAGAAATAACAAAACATAATATTATATTCAAAAAATAAAATTAATTTAAAAAAATTTTTCTATGACTTGCATTTGTTTTTGTTATGGTTTGTTTATTTCCTTTCTCATTCTATATAAATTAATTTATATCAAGAATGTCATTGGAAAAATAAAATAGGTGCAATATATCCAATATTTTTTCACAATGAAATGAACACATAAAACTTCAGCATATGAAGAAGTTAATAAATAAAAAATATCAACTAATAAATGCAAAATTATTTAATTTATTATAGACATTAATTTTTACATTAAGCTGAAATCTGAATACACTTATGTGCATTGATTTATTTTTATTCTCTTTCATTTATTGTTAATTATTACAAAGATAACTAACATTTTAATAATTATCAATAATTTTTTAAACAATAACTAAGTGAAAACAATAGTTAAAACAAACAATATTAATACTTACACATTTCATATTTTAAGTTTTGTTTAATTAAATAACTTTACTAATTTTTACTGAGAAGATTTCTTACCTGTTATCAGATTTTACAATTTCTATAACATATCATATACAATTTGCAAAAAGATAAAAAATTAATATGGTTCTTTAAAACAAATAACAAAACAGTATATATTACTTTTAATAAATAATAAATCACTCTTTCCTTATACTAATTTCTTGCAAAATAAATAAATAAAAATATACAACCATCAAAAAGCTCATCATAAATGACAGTTGTTTTTCAGAGAATTTGCAGCTTTCTTTAAGGAAAATGCATTCCAATAGTTTTCAAAACACCATCTGGCAACTTGAGAAGCAAAATCATCGCTGCGGCGGCATAGAACATGAACTTGTATTTCCTGAAAAGATTTTGGTAGCATGGCTGAAACTTGAGATATGTTGGAGGAGTGATTAGTGAAGACCGAATCTTTTGAGTAAAAATGCACCGAATCCACTGGATTTTTGTCACCCTTACCCCAGTTCACGGGAACCACCTAAAAAATTGTTTTAATTTTTTCAATAAAATTTGTAAGTAATTTTACTGTGCACATAAAATTAATTTTATATACAGCAACTTATCAGTTAACAAACAATTTATTTAAAAACAAACATGCCTGTCAAACATTTTTAAAGGAATATGCTTTATCTATTCTGAAATTTAAAAAATTAATAGCAAAATTTTAAATACTTCTGTTGTGCATTAGCTTTCTTTAACAAGATCATTGATTGTGTTATATATAATTTGATATTCTTTTTTTCTATTATAATATATTTCTAAACTTTAAACTTGCTTTTAGGTATTCAGAATAACTGAAGGTTCTGGAAGGCCCAACAGCATTGTTAAGTCTTAAAGGTCTTCATTAGACTTCCACAGAAGACATGTCCAATTATTCATTTGCAAGGAATAACCAACTGCAAATCATTATTAAATCCAAAACGACATCAAGTACTGGCAACCAATATGGAAACATCTTGTTCCCAAATATTATGTGCTTCCATGTAGAATCATATTAATAAGAAAACTCATATGTTGAAGAAAAGATAACTGATAAAGGTAGCAAAATTATTAAATGAATAACATTGTAAAAAAAAGAAAGAAAAAAAAAAAGAAAATCTCTATATAAAAATTATCTCTTTGGAATTTTTTATCGTAATTCCATAAAAACAATTGGAATATCTGAAAGACCCCTTCTCAGTCTCTATTAATATAAAAAAAAGTTTGAAGTAGAATTTTAGTTTTATTCATAAATGTATTTAATCATGTAAATCAATATCATAATCTCAATTCAAAGACAAAATGCACCAAAAAGTTGAATTCAAAGCAAGGCTATCACTTCGAAGCAAATAACTGAAATTAGATCAAATCATTCAACTGAGTGTGAGAAAATAGAACAGTTGGAAAGAAAGTTAAATGTTTTTGCAATGAGCAAATTTTGATATAAACCTATTAACATTAAATATTTGTTTCATTATTCTCTTCTGATAAAACTTCATTTTAAATCTTATAAATTCTGAAAGGAATTAAGCTATATGTAAAGAGTTCAAAACAGCTCAGAATAAATTTATCCAAACAATATATGTAAAAGAATCATGTTTTAAAGAAGTAAGAAAAGTACAGATTTTTATACATATGCAAAAGCATAAGATGAAGCTAATATTCACTGGAATTCAAAAATTTTAATTGAATTAAGTCATATATATTTAATAATTCCCTGAGTGTGAAAGCATTATTTTATTTTTTAAAAAAATTCTGAGGAGATTTAATAATATTTTTGAATTTAATATAATCTTATTATTTGTTAATCTTAATATTAATCTTTGCCAAACAAAACAAAAAGTGATCATTGAATTTTTTACAATGTTGTCTAAAAAAACATCATTTCTTGTACATTTAGTTATGGAAACACATACTTATAACTTTATAAACTTTTGATCATACAATGTAAGAGTTTTAAAACCTAGATTTTTGACAGTGTCTCAAACAATGAAAATTTTGCAATACAATAAATATTTTATTTATCATGAGCTTCTGTTATTTTGGACATCTGCAAATAAACCTACACACACACACAAATATTTATGGATTTTTACAAGAATTTATCCTTTTAATTATTATAGCTTCTCAAAATTAATGAATAGAAATTACCACAAAATAACTGGAAATTAGTAATATGGAAACTAGTTTCAGTATCCTACAAATTATTAAATATTCAACATTTTAAAAACAATGCTCATTACACTTTAAGTACATTCTATTTTTTGTAATACAGCTTACAAGTAAAAAAAATCCTTTAATAAATTTCACAAGATAAATGAGGATAACTTACACAAATGCAAATATCATCGGAATTCACCGGCTCTATTGTACCACAGTTAACAAACAAAGATAAGACTCTTTCATTAGCTGCTGGTAACAACTGACAAAATCCATTTGCAATGTAAGCCTAAAAAAAATTAAAATATGAAAAATAACATAAGAATGTTACATTTAACATTTGGAGGAGCAAGTCCTGTCAATAATTTACTGATCAAATTCTGTCAGTTAGCTATTAAGTAATAAATTATAACTAAAATAAAAATTAATGCAACAGAAAATTTTTTAATAGAAAATGAAATAATCAAGAACTCAAAAATGTCTCAAAATAATAGAGGTTTTGATTTGTGCCAGAACAAATTTGATCTGATTTCGATAAATAAATGCATCAAGTTAAAATACAGCTTAGCTGTTATACACAATTTGTACCAGTATATTATGCACAACAAAAATAAGTATGCCGTACACAAATCTTAAGGGTAGACTGTTAGGGGATATTCAAATTTCAGCCTATCTTAGAATTCTTATGAGGGTATGTGAGTTTCTAAATATTAGAGTTCAAATGTCAACAATCATAAAATACAGACTTTCAGACAATACAGACCTAATGTCTTATTATCAAATCATAAAAACATATTCAAATAAACTCATTCACTAAATGGTTCATTTTGAAATTATATTAGGTTAGTTAAAGATTGAAATTTATAAAGCACAATCCTTCTATTGATAAATAAATGCTAAAAAACAAGAATTCTTTTTTTTAGTACATGTAATTTTTATGATTTCAAGAATTTTTTGAATAAATTTCGAATCTGATTCAGCATTCAATTTTTTTTATCAATACTTGATTACTGAATATTAGCAAAGCTTTTAAATTCAAATATCAAAAAAAATTCAAATGAATAAATCTTTATTTCTTTCTGCAAAAAACACTTTTTTCCAAAATGACACAAAAAGTATTCCAAAGTATTAATATAAAGAGCACATTTTGACTTAATATGACAAGCACATTTTTAAAATAAAATTATTTCCTACAAAATTAAACCTAACTTAAAAATACTGCACTTTTCAATTGTGTGGCACTCACATGCCTATAAGGATGCAATAACATAATGTTGACTGTCTAAACTATTGCCCTATAAATACTTGGTCCCAGTTTCAGAATCACTCCTAAAAATGGGAAACCCCTTTCTAAACCATTAAAAGCAATAAGCTGACCTTTTGTCTCTTTACCAATTTATAAACTTAGCAGTGAATATATATAATGCCAAAAATTGTTTTCTGATTTCTTCTTAATTAATCAAATTATCAATAAACATAGCTATGGATATTTTTACATGAATGCAAATTTTTTCAAGACTCTAATAAAAAATTATTTATAACATTTATATATTATATAATACATATATTTTCTATATAGCATATATATTTACCAGAGTATTAATGTAAAAAGCAAGAGGAGGACATTTCATTACACCATTATTAATCCTGAAAAATGCAACTCAATATAAAATTGTGCTAAATGTGTTTGTATAACTATATTTAATTATATAAGAATAAATTTATAAAGGATTTACACATTTTATGTAATACTAACTTGTAATGTCATATTTTGAGCAACAATGAATGAAAATTACATTACATGCAAGAGAGATTTATCTGTATATAATAATCTCAAATAATAAAAATTATACAGAAAAGAATAGTACATAAAAAACCAATGACAGGCAATTTTAAATGTATGTCTAATTTTGAAATTGAAAAAAAGAAGTAGTTAGTTTTAATTTTTTAACAAAAACTGAAACTTCCACTCACTTCAGGAACGAAAAATGGAAGTATTTTCAGCCCTACATGTTGATAAAATCCATTTGCTTTTGATGAACGCTTCTCAATGGCTTTCACAATATCTGCAGCCTTTTTGACATCAGGCTGAGAGGCATATTTTAGACAGAAGAATATAACACTGTCAGTTAATGTGCAATAACGCTCTAAAGCCTTTTTCAGATTGTCTCCTTGTGAATAAGCAGCAGCCATGCTCCAGTCCCAGAAATGAAGTATTTCCCTAAAAAGAATATTTCCCATAATTTATTCATAAATCAGTTTTTAAAAAAGAACAAAGATAAAACAACTTTGTAAGTCTAAGCTATATTATGAAAAATACATTATGAATCTCAGTTTTAAAAAACATACATCTGATTGGCCCTTTTTGAAAATTGGCTAGAAATTCATGAACAGGCTATTAACAGTTCAATATAAATAAACATCTTGATGATAACAAAAATTAATAATTAACTAAATAAAACCTATGATTCTTTTATGCAATGTATTCTTCCAAGACACATTACAGCATTATCCAGAATTTATTCAGGAATTTGAAACAGGCAACATAAAAAAAAGTTTTTCTTTCATGTAAATAATTAATTTAAAATGATTTTTTAAAACTTATTTTCTTTAAAAGTTTCTTTAACTTCAAAATAAATGTGTGTTTTTTTTTTTTTTTTTTTTTTTTTGAATCAATTTTTAAATTGATTCAAAACTTGCTTTTAAAGATTACTTACTTGGAATGCTAAATGAAATTTGCAGATGGAAATGACTGCTTTCATGTTCCATATTAAAGGCATAAATTTATTCCACATTGGAAGTACAAACACATTGAAGCAATATATAAAACCCTTTTGATACTGACATTCTTATTTTAGTTCAATAGAAAGATCCAGGAAAAAGAAAGATCTCATATGTTAATAACATTTTACATAAAGAACATTTTATTTAAAATAATGTGTTTGTTTATGAACATGTTGCAATTTCAATATATGGGAATATGAACTTTTTCTTTTTTGTTCTTCCACAAATAAAATTTACAAAAATATAAATTTTCAATAGCCTTCATATTTTGTGATTTCAATTTCTACTATAAATTTTTATTACATTACAAAAAATTCAAATTTTGTTCTCATAAACAGAAAAATGCTTCAACAAAGACTTGATAAGATTAATCCTCTAGCTGCTTCTCCTGCAATTCCCACAATGTGACAATCAGTCCATTTTATATTGCATGCCACATTTTTTAAAGATTTTTTTTAATGGTCCGAGATTTTTATTACATCATATTATTGTCGTATAACATACAATATCAATTCACTTTATTTGAAAAATATTTGAACTTATTTGCCAACATCACATCTTAAATAGTGATTTTAAAAAATTATCCAGTCAGATAGTTAAATGATGAAAAATAAAATTCTAGTAAAAAATAAATTTCATTCCAAAGGTCTCTGCTAGGTATAATAACTAATTAGTAAAAAAATGTTTATGGGGAAAAATAAATTAACCGATCATCACAATAAAAAAATAGTTGATAAAGATGATTTGATATTTGGAACTAATGTTATCCCGAAATATACAATGTATTCACACTTTTCTATTTATAAAAGATTAAATTCAAATATAGCAAATTCACATCAAATTATATTATATTTAATTCAAAAATCCTCACCAGGAATTAAAACTAAATTTTTGATGAATAGCTTTAATTATCATTTAGGATTCTAACAAAAATAGCATTGATAAATTTTTAAAATTAATAAACAACAAATGAATATTTTTTAATTACTTGAAAATAATTCATTTTAATAAATAACATTTTATATATGCTGAAATAAAGCAGAAAATTAACATTTATAATATTAAACAAATTAATGAAAAAATATATTTTCGAATTAATATATTAACATTTTGTTGCAGCTTTATATGTAGATTCATAAATCACAAAAATAAAATTTATAAGCTCATTATTTATGATATGTTATGAATTTTTAAAAAGTACAATCTATTTTTATACATGATTTTTTTTGTATAGTACAAGAGAAAAAAATTCTGGCCTATGTGTTAATAAAAGACAAGATGGAACAATTTTATGATATAAAAGCATTTAATCTTGCATAAAAACCTGGTAATCCTCATGAAAGCCTAAATAATGAGATATATAAGAGTATACAAAATGCAAAATTTATAAATAGAATAACCGAATTTTATAAATTGAAAATAACCTGCATATATACAAATTTTAATTTACTTGGTGTACATCAAATTATTAAATTTCCATTCTTTAATTTAAAAATTTCCTATTTATTAGTCTATACATCATAAAATTGGTAGAAATTCTGAAAAATCCAATGGTTTGGGTAGTACTAAAAAACTTTTGAAAAAGCATGAAACAAAATCCTTGGATTAAAATAAAGAAATTTTATGAATATCAGATACAATTAAAACGATGTAATACATAAAATTGGATTTATCTGTAATTTCAACAATTTAAAATCAAGTTTTGGAAAATCAATTAGTATGTAAGAAATTAACAGTAAATTTATAATACATTCAATTCATAAAAAATAATTTAATGATTTTAATATTTTTAGTAAATAGAATTTTAAAAACATTAAAGTTGCCATTTTTAACATATATATTTGCAGAGAATTTTCTTTAAAGAAGAAATTTTCCACACGCTTATGACATAATTTCAAAAAAAGTTTTTGTGGATGAATATAAATAAATCACAGGCACTGAGCAAAGAGAAAATTATGATAAAACTAATTATTACCTAGTAAACCAAAATATTTTAACTAAAAAATAGTATCCCAAAGTTCATTACGAGCATACAAGCTAAAGAAAGCTTGATGAGTCACTAAGCAACTCCTAATTAGTTGGCTAACTGCTATGTATATTAATGTGTAATTTTAATTAATTGCTATCAATAATAATGTGCAAGTATTAATTAGGAGACAAAATTCTAAAAAGATAGAGCATTAGTACAAATTCTAATAGATCTTAAACTATAGAACTACAGCATATTATCTAAGACATGCCATCTGGCATAATAAAACTTAGAGATCTATTCTGCACCTGTTTCGATCAAAACGAGGCAATCTATCTAAATCTTCCATTTCACTAATTCTTTCAGTTTATAACTAATGATATTCCTCAATGAAACGAATTTAGGCAAAGTTTTAAATTACTTGTAAGTTAATTTTAAAGACATATTTAGAAATGGAAATATTAGTTTA
Source organism: Argiope argentata (assembly GCA_026289955.1). Taxonomy (NCBI): domain Eukaryota; kingdom Metazoa; phylum Arthropoda; class Arachnida; order Araneae; family Araneidae; genus Argiope; species Argiope argentata. The sequence goes on from JAOUZG010051192.1 coordinate 4,713,514, forward strand.
ACAATTGTCCTGCAAAAAAGCACATTTTATAAGTTGTTGCTACAGATAGAAAGAAAAAGTTTTAATTAAAATTTGAAGTAAAGTCTGCATGATTAAGGTCCCTTCAGTCGTGGAAAGAAATTATTATTTTCAAAATAGAAGAAAATAAAAAATAGCAAGCAAATATTGTATAATACAAAGAGTTCTTATAACCATCATAATAGTAATTCACAGCACAATTTTTTATATGAAATCTTAATTTTTTTCCCAAAAATATACTCTTTATTGACAGTCAATATTATTTTTTGTATAGGAATTATATCAAATTGTAATGGTAAACATTTACACAATGGTCTATTTATATATCCCTGTGTCAACAATGTTTCCTATACAGTGAGGAAAATCTGGAATTTAAAAAAATTTCCAAGTATAGAAAGTATTTTTTAAAAAATCTGTAATCATTAGTAAATGCTGAATAAATATATATTTTTTAGGAAAATTTCAGAGAACTTCAATGTTGCATTTAATTGCAAAGCAGAATCTATCAGTAAATTAAAACAAAATTTAATAGGCATACCCTGTTGGACCAGTACATTTGCCATCTACAATTTGGAATGCATCAAGAAACCTGAAAAACCAAAATAAACATCACCATAAATGAAAAATCATTTTTTTTTACAAATATATCATTACAATTAATTTATGTTAGGATAATATTTTGTCTTGTATTAAATATATATGATCAAATATATGTTTAAAAAACTTCTTTTACATAATAGCAATATAGAATATAAAAATAATTTTAAACAGTTAGAAAACTCTACCTAAAAGTATTGTGGAAATATGATAAGAAAAGAAATTAATTGAAGCAAAGGCTGGGAAATCTCATAACATAATTTATGAAGAAAAGATTTGTTTAATTTGTCTGGTAATTCACAGTTTATTTAAAAACCAGTATTATATTTAAGGAACTTCACATTTTTTTAAATATAATTTTCTACATTAATAAAATTAAAAGTTACACAATAACTAACTGCTAATTGACAGTTTGATAGCACAAAAGAGTAATTTGTAATTATAGAGAGTTAAAATTAATCTTTAAAAAATGCAAAAACTAATTAAACAAATATTTTTTCAAGTCTTTTGTTAACCAGATAAAATAAAAGTGTAAAAATCTTACATTCTCTCGGTGATCATGCATACTTTATGCTGATATGCCAAACGATGCAAATTACTCCTTGTGCGAAAAACATTGTAAACACTTTCAAGTACCTAAAAAATGTCAAAATTATAAATTTATACAAAACAATACAAAAAATCAATTTATTACTATCATACAAAATTCTTACTTTGTCTCTGAAACAAATCTGTCTTTTCCCATCTACAATGAATACTTTTGCAAATTGTATAAGCCGTTCATATTCAAAACTACAAGGTAGACCAAGATAATGGCAGTCACGCAAGAAATAATCCCACTTGTCAACATCTAATCCAGAGTCATCATTATTCACAATCTGAAAATAAAATGCAAGTTCAAGTTAAATTAAAATCACAAAATTATGTTATTGAACTATTTCTTATACTAATAACAAAACATATGAAATTCTATAGCAAAAAAATGTAATCAATCATACATAAAATTGACTTCTAGTAAATAATTTTTAAAAATCCTAGTACTTTACAGTTGTGAAACATTTATTTCTATATGTCCTTATTCCTAAAATGAAAAAAATCATTTTATATTAAATATTTAAAATTAAAGTTTGTCCTTACATTTATTAAGAAATAGTTAAAGGTCTGCAGTAACATATAAATGTCATTAAAAAATTGATTTAAGTAGAGAGAACTTTAAACTTATTAATATCTTTCAAGTAAAAGTAAGTCATTAATTAGATAATATACTCAAGTAAAATTTAGCATATCCTTATTAATGTATGAAAAAGATTGCTGACTTCAAAAAGATTAAATTTGATATTCCATATTAAATACTTTTAAAATTAGGTACAAAATTTTAGTTGCTTATGAAACTGGGAATAGTCAGAAGTTTCATTTTACATATGTGTTAAAGTGTAAAATAAAACTTCTAACTATTTTCCACAGGATAAAAAGACAATTAACTGTAAAGTAAATGTTTTTTTATGCATAAAATATACAATTTGTATTTAATAGAAAAATCCATAGGCATACTAAGAAATTGTCTCTTGACTTTCTAAATAAAGAATTGAAATTTCATTATCACTAACTTGCAAAACTATTGGAAATCAACGTCAAAAAATAAGTTACTTTTTGGTGAGTAGTCAAAGACTGGAAGGATGGAATAGCCCTTTTTGTTAACTTAAAATGTTGGTATTATTTTAACTTGATGTCAATCTCTAAAATAACATTGCTAAACTTTTATGATATAAAACTAAATGTGGGTAGTTTTTTTTTTTTTTTTTAAATAGAAAACATGGATACAAAATGATTACTTTGATTCAACATTTAAAAATGAAATTGTCCATTTTCTTAATTACACTAAATAAAGAAAATGCAACTTTAAATAAATATATATATATATATATATATATATATATATATACTTTAACTGTTTTTACCTGATAAAGAAAGGCTCTGCTGCCATCCCTTGGCTATAAAAAAAGACAATTCTAATTAATTACGCACAAATATTAATATTTTTAATACTCAAAAACAGAACTCTAATGAAATTTAAGAAACCTGAGATCCTTTTATAAATTCTTTGATAATGTTTATTTCTTTGGAGCCAATTCCAAACTTCTTTAGTAGTGGTAGCAAGTTATTATCCTCAATAAGATAATCTAGCATGTTCAGAGACACAATTTCATGCTGTAAATGGAATGCATAATAAAAAAAATGTTATTAATTATACTTCTCAGAATTGAATGAAATTTTTATAAACTATTTTACAAACAGATAATAGATTGAATTGAAAACTTAAATGCTCTCTCTTTCAAAAAAAGGAGAATTTTTTTTTATTTTGGATCTATCTTATTATTGACAGAATATTTACTGAATTAAAAAAATCATTTCTTAAAAAAATAATTTAATTTTCTTCCGATTTTTTTAACTATTTAATATACCAGAAGATATAAAACAAAATCAATTAAATATTGTATATATGAGAGAAAAACAGTATCTAGATCTGTCAATTAGAAATTGAAGCCATTTTGAATTTAGAAATATATAAATTTTATACTAAAACTTTTCATGATTTTATTCAATATCCATAACAGGATAAATATATAGTAATCGAAAAACTGAAATAAAAACTTGAAAACTGGCCTTATTAATGAATAATATAGCTAATAATAATTTTAACCCTTAATAACCTAGAGTTTAAATTTTGATACCAATCTTTTAAACCGAATGTTCACATTACTATTAGTTTTTTTAATAGGTTGGCTGTACATATTTTACTGTTGTATAATATTCTTTTCGACGAAATTTAAAAAAAAAATCAAATGTCATAATTGTTTTATTTTATCTATGACATATTACTTGCACGGGAAAGTGAACAAGTAAAGACATTTTACTAAAAGTTTTGTTGAATACAAATTTGATATATTTTCTTTTTCTGAAGAATATAAATACTTTTGAGGTAAGTGAATATATTATTTTCGCTATGAATCAATGTTTCGCATTATTTCATGCATAGGTATATCTGATTTCTTTATGGCGTTAATGCCTGAAGTATCAAAATTGATACCTGTTTTTTTTTTCTAAATAAATATTGTGATTTTTTTTTTTTTTTTTGCTATTTTTCCCTTCATCTAGACCCTCAAGCAAACACAGTAATATTAAAAATAAATCACTTTCGTAAATCAGGCTACTAAGGGTTAATGAAACAAAACCTACCTTCCAAGCAGTCTTAAGGTTTTTCTTCAAAGTAACCATATGAATATATCTTTCCCAAGTATGCGAAAAAGGTCCATGCCCCAAATCATGACATAAACCAGCCAATTGAACACAAAGAACATCAGTATCAGTTATTAATAATTCTGGTTGGCATTCTCTTAGTTCTTGAATAAATTTTCCTGCTAAGTAGCAAACCCTATAAATATTCAATTAGTATTAATATTAGCAACTTCACCAAATAATAAGATATTTAAGATATAAAATATAAAAAATATGGTATAATGCACTTTATCAGAAAAATAAGTAATAATTATTCAAAGGGCAATTAAAAGCAATAAGAAGGAAAAAGACCATTGTCTTGTCTAGACTAAGGATTGGCCATATTATAATTCTGACCTTCAGTGGGAAAAAAGAAAAGTTATGTGCATTGCCACTGTTCGGCTATCACTTTCCCTTCTCACCTCATCGATTATATTGGTGCCTCTACGCAACTGATGGACAAGAATGGGAGTGTTTTTCCTCTTTTAGTGCAACATGATCTCTTGGACTTGGTTAAGATATCTAGGTCAAGGAGTTTAGCAACAATAAGGAAAAAGAAATGAAGTTTTCAAATTATGTAATCATTAAATGCATATTTCATTAAATAAATTAGAAGTGTGTTTTTTACTTAGCTCTCTTATGTATTGAAAATCTCATATATTGGAAATGGAAAAAGATGCTGAAAATTTTTTTTGAAGTCAATGTAAAATCTAATGTGAGAGGATCATCATCTACCACACAAACACACACTTTCACATTAAATCACACAAAAAATGTATTTTGTAGCATGATACAGAAAATTAATTTGAATTTCAGGATCTTTTCTTTTTTTATTGACTGAATCCAAATTTCAATGTTGATGTGCCTTTTTATCACAAGATCATATCTATTTTATGTAGAACACGCACAACTTCAACTTAATTTTTTCTTTTCATATGGATAGATAGAATTTTCTTTTTGATTCAAATATTGATTTGGTGTAAGGACTACATACCAAATTTCAATCTTCTCATTCAAAGTATTTTCATTTATTGAGCTAACAAACAGGTAGATATAATTTTATAAATACAGCTTTTTCCCCCTTTTTTTAATCTTTGAGAAATTAAGCATGGAGATCCAAAACGAAGGTCAAATTTTTTCACAACTGCACATTTTTTTCTTCATATACTTCTAATACAAGAATGTAAAAAGGCTGCTTTTACTGCTCAATGAGAAGCTGAATTAGAAAAACAAGGACAATATCAGAAAACTAATAAATATTTTGTATAAAATACAAACACACATCATATCAAAATATATAAGTATTAAAAGACAAATTAAAAAATTTTTCAGGTAAAAAAAAATTGCATGACATACATTCTATACAAAAGATAATCTATATTACAATATTAAGTTTATATTCATTGAGTAGAAATCAGTCATTGGCAAATATTCAAAATTAATATTGCTTTATAAAAAATAAAATTTTCTAATTTCAGAGATTGGCAAGATAACTTAATTGTTTAATCATATCTCTTAAAAACAAATTCAAATGATCATTTTCTTTAGCAGGACTCCAGCTATTAGAAGTTCAAATGATGGTAGCATGTGTTACAACAAACATTTATCTCTAAAAGAATTATTCTTAAAATTTGCAAGACTTCAACCTGGAAGAGCAGAGGCATTGTCTAAAGGAAAATATATCAAAATGTACCAACTTCATAAGAAATATTGTAAAAATATGTAAATCTTCTATTCAAACTAGTACTTATTTTTTTAAAAAATTAGAAATAAAAAGTAAGATATATAAAGAAAATGTACAGTTAAAGACACAATCAAGATTGTTTAATATCAGCAATTTGTAATAAGATTTAAATTAGACTGATCAATAATTAATCAATCAATTAAAAAATAATAGATGCAATCAGCATTTGGGCCATTTCTGCTAAATTAAATACACTGAAAAAAAGTCACTCAACTTATGATCTCAATTTATATTTCATAATTTTTTTAAAAGAAATCAGTTTATTAGCATCTGAAACAGTCCCAGCAATTTAATTGATGTCAGCAAAATTTCCTAGATATAAAAGTGTTTGAGCAAATTCTACTTGTTCATTTAAAAATACTTGAATATCACATCCAAGTTTTTGGTAATTAATTGATATTTTAAGCTAAGCATAAAAAGTATAATCATTCTGTATGAATTTTTAAAAAAGCTTCACTCTGTCAGCTTTTTATAAAACTTGACAGAGATATATTATTCATATAGATTTAGAATAATATCAGATTTAATACAATACTATGCAAAATTTCAAAAAACAATGAATGGATTTTTTTTCAAACTCTTCTAGTAGGTCTCCTAATTAAAATACAGCACATGGTGAGGTATCAGTTCATAACATTACTTCATGCTTTTTCTCGTGGTATACAATAATATATAGGTTAATTACAAACTTTTAACTCAAAATAAAAATAATTAATTTTTTAAAGGAATATATTTTAAAATTTATTCCATAGACAATAAGTAATGTTGTAAATCATTTGGCAAAATATAAATTTTGGATTATCCTAATGATTATTTTTTTAAATTTAAAACTAAAATTAACATTTTTTTAAACCCTATACTTAGATAAACAACACAAAAATGCTAATTTTCCCATTTTTATGAAAGTAAAGATGTAAAAAGAACCAGAGAGAAAGATTATAGTAATAAATCTAAGACTATTAAATCATCAGCTAATAATACTTATTTGAAAGTTCATATTTAATTCTTTTTTTAAATTGAAAAGTGAAAACGTTAGTAATTTTTAATTTCACTTTCATAACACATGATAAAATACTACTGCTAAAACTTTAATAATTATAAATGTTATCACAAATAAATGCGGTCAATAATTAGTATTAGTATAGTAATGGTAGAGCGGCATTAATAGAATCTAAATAAATAAATAAATAAATAAATAAAAACTTTCAAACAAAGTTTATTTCATAAGATAAATTACAGCCAATTTTTTAAAAAAATTAAGTATCACTTTTGTGACGAAAAATTTAATGTCAAAAGAGAGTGGCACATTTCAATAAAAGTATATTGTATATGGCATTGCAGAGAAATATGGGGTTATAAGAAAATCAAATTCGAACAACTTCTTGAAAAGACAACAAAAATCACACCTATTTTGTAAGATTACTCAACCATCAGAGAAATATGCTGAATGAGAGTTCTTAAAAAGTCAATTTACTCAAGCATTAATTATCGCCAAAAAATGCAATACTAAATATTCATTTCATAACTTGCATCAAAATTAATAATGAATATTTTTCAGGTTACATGCACGTTAAAGAAAAAAGAAAGCTTAAAAATCTTTTGATAAATTAAAATTAGAAGCCATAGAAGGGTGTGTCACGACCATCTTTAAAGGAAAATGATGTCTTAAGATATATTTTACAGAAAAATGGATTTGATAAAATATAAATTATTTTTTATCCATTTAGGAGATATATATCAATCTCATAACTAAGAAAAAAAGTTTTGAAGATGTTAGGCACCATACTGAAAAAGAAAATATATTTTCTTTCAAAACAGCAATGAATCTCAAAAATTTTACAGCTTAATATTAGATAATAACATATATAGGCTATAGGTTTACTTTCCATAACATACCACATAGTTCAATAAAAAAAAATCTTTAATTTTCTAGTTCTCATTCTTCTTACTTCAAATGAGAATATATAGCAGGAACCAAGCCTAATATTACTAGAAATAAAAAAAAGTTTTTAAAATATCTGAGTTCTTTTAGTAATAAAGGCAAACATGAAATTAACTTTACATTTAGTTACATCCTAATCTGGAAACAAAAAAAAAAAGAAAGAAAAAAGGCTAGATCAAGAATTTTTTATGAGGAAAAAAAATGATAAGAAATATATATACATGAACAGTATATGCACTAACCCCAGACTATGACTAAATCTGTTATGGATAGCACCAGGGAAAACATATTCTAAAAAACCAGTTTGTTTTATGGCTCTTAGTCTTTGAAATTGAGGTGTGTCAATTATGGCAACACAAGCTGGATGTAAAGAAATCTGGCCATGCACAGGATCACAAAAACTCTACGGAAAAAAAAGCAATATTCATTTAAAAAATATAAATATTTATTCGGTTATTTTTATTTATGAAAAAATAAAGCTATAAATTACATGAACAAGGCAAATCAAATAATATGAAAACTTTATAAATTATGATTACTATGAAAGAAGAAAAAATTGTACCTAAAAATGTCTCAATTTATTAAAAAGTCCAAATCATTTAAGGTTCTTACATAAGGCATCTTAATAATGGTTAAAACATATATATAAATTATTTTTTAATATGCTTTGTTACACTTTTCAATGACATCAGAGGTATATACATTTTATTATACATGGAAATAATTGCTCAATAAAACAAGCATAAAAATTTTAATTCCTCAATTACTCATGCATTTTATTAAAAAAACTAATAAAAAATATATTCTTTGCAATAAAAAAAAATAAGGATACTTGCAGTATTAAAAAAAAAAATTAAGCTAAAAAATTATAGAAATAAGAGCATTTACTTTAAGTTATATTTAGGTGAACCAAAATCTCGCTACTATTTATATTTGTGCAAATACTTTATAAAGTTATAAGCAGTTCGGATATAAAAGAACATTTAAAAAGTCCGCATTTTTTTAAATTATAGCATCTTGAAGTCAGCAATGAAATTGAATCTTTTTATTATAAATCAATAACATAACAAATTTGAAATTTTCAATTCTGAAATGAAATTCAAATTTCACCCAGGAAATTTATGAACTTACTTTCGTTCTGAATGCTGCGGATTTTAGCTTTTTGGCATGCGGTGGTAAACTATGACATCCGTTGTCATCTGAGAATATATTAAAATGTCATTACAAAAACAGATATTATTTAAAAATTATTTTAAATAATTCATTTTAATAAAGATTAGACATGCAAAATAATACAGAATTAAATTCGAATTTTATACTGATCTCAAAAATATTTACTTACACCTTTCAGTATCCAAATTTCTCTTCATAAGAGACATTTTTTTTGGCGGGGGGGGATTGTCTTCAAGTTCAGCTCCAGAAAACGATTACAAATTTAATTCTTTACAGTCAAAGTCGAATTCTGGTTTCGCGCTAGTTAACAAGCGCGTCACATTTTATATAGCACAAACCGAAACTATAACATATTAAAAAACAAAAGCTTTAAATATAAACATAAAAGTAGTTGCCACTCAAGGACAAATGTCGAACACAAAATAAATTATCTTTTTCTAGAGGCCTCGTCTACGCGACTGTTTACAAAACGCCAAACTCTAGGAAAAAATGTTGGCTCCATTCCATTCCATGAAGCGAATTCAAAATAGTTTCTAATGCGGAATAAAGTATGCTAATTATATTTTAATTGATAATATATGAGAATTGATAATAGTTACTTTTTAAAATAAAGCAAAATGCATTTAAATAAATCTATACATATGTATGTTACAAAACTGAAAAAGTTTAAAAACTCTCTAGTTTATTAAGATTATGTCTATAAAACATCTAGAACATCTTCAAGCATGTAAAAATATTGTTAAAAATTCTGGTCCGAAAATCGATGAATTTATGATGCGGAAAGACCGCACACTAATTTATGACGGCCTCAGAAAAACATACTTCATACCAAAAACTTACCATTTATATCACTTATTCAAGAAATGCTGAATTTGCATGGAATGAAAAAGTCTGAGTATTGATTTAAGATCCACCAGACCAGTAACAACGAAAATCTTTTACTAGACTTTGTGCAATGAAGAATGTTGAAATTATCCTCACTACGTTATAAAAATGTTCCGATTTTAATTTCTTAAACAAAGCCCCAGTAACGCGTTTAGAATGGAATCTGTAATGAAATGAATAATTTAAGTGAACTTATGTTTTGTGCTAGAATTTAACTGCAACAATTGTTTTAATGTCATTGGAATATTAGTAACATATTGTACAATATTGTTGATACAACATTCAATATTCGTAAAATTTTACAACATAACCCAAAATATTTTACAATTTTATGATGCTATCTGTGTAGCACCTTCTATTATGTAATATTGTAAAGTTTAGAAATATATGCTGGCATAAAATATTGAAATATAAGATATTTGTGAAACCGTTCCTTACAATTCAATTCAAGCCAATTTCAAAAAATATTCTATTGAAAATGCGGAACATTTTTTTTTCAAAAATATTTATTTACTTTTGGTTTGGTTAGTTTATGAAAATTAAAAAGAAAGATATGATTAAGAAAAAGAGGAAATAAGTTTTCTTTATAAGCTGTAGTTTACCGATAACTCTTACTTTTGAAATAGTTATAAAGCTTGAAATTTTCATAACTATTTTTATCAATTTTTTTACAACTACACATAGCTAGTTTTACAGAAATCTTTTGGTTTTCAGTAAAGTTTTTAATTTAAAAGACTACTAAAAACCAAAAGATTTTTTAAATTGAAACAAGAAATAAAAACTATGAAATGTAAAAATATATTTTATTGTTTGTTATTTCAAGTAAAACACTTTGAAAACTATAAAATGTAGTTCTATAAAGAGAGATAATGGATATAATTTGAGTTTCATTAGCACAGCACAAAAACTCAATCTGGCAATGCTGCAAACCTAAGTTGACCATCTTAACACGAAATAGCTCAATAGACATTTTATTATATTGTGATTCCAACATTCTTCGGTGCTGTTAAAGAAGAATTTTCAAATTAATCCTTGCAAGATTGTTATTGCAAAATGATTTGTATAATTTTGTGCAGTTTTTTTTATCGGTGTTTCGCTTTTAAAGTAAAAATTGCTCCAATGAATTTTTTAAGATATTACCTGATAAAAAATAAATTTTGCGAAAACTATGAATTTCAATTTGCGAAAACTATGACTTTTATATATTTGCAATATCGCGTTTGGTATTCCTTAAGGCCCTATCACACGGCAAAATATCGTCGGCACTTTCACCAACA
>JAOUZG010051192.1:4729425-4741539 GCA_026289955.1 Argiope argentata
AACGCGGTTCAACCAGAATTGACTCGGGGTTACCAGAACATTCTTCCCGCCAAGTCAACCCGGCTGGCTCGGAGTATCCTGTGAAGAGTAGCCAACGTTTTCACCTTTGGCGTGCGTTTTGCTCGCTTGTAACAATATATATATATATATATATATATATATATATAGTTATTTATAAAGTGGGAGCATAAGTAAACTAATTTTGCGTGCGTGCGTGCGTGTGTGTGTGTGTGTGTGTAATAAGTGAATTGTGGTATTTTTCAAGTCAGATTAGCAATATCCTTTCGGTGATCTAGTTTTCTTCCAGGTGAAATAATCTTTCTACTTATCTTCAATGTGTGCACTATTGTTCAAAACGTATATGTAAAGATATACAGTGCCTCAAACAATTGAGAGTACACCTTACTTTTACTTGATAAATCTGATTTTCAATAAAAATAACACTTTACTAAGAAGTGCACACAAGAAAAATCAAGAAAAAGAATCTAAATTGAAACATTTCAGAAGTATTTGAAACAAACCTTAGCAGATTTTTGCCTCAAAAAATGAGAATGCACAAACGAAATTTTTGTAATAATCGGATTCGACAAATTTTTGGAGGTATTTGAAGATATTTTACGCATTCTTCTTGCAACAATTGTTTTAAATGGAATTTGTTCCTGATTTTGTGTTTTTGAACCACTAAATTGAATGCAGCCAATAGATATTCAATGGCATTGATATCAGGAAACTGTGGTATTGTGCATAAATGCTATTTGCAATGAAAAAACATTATTTTAGTGTTACGTGCATTCTTTTTGAAATCATTGTCCAGCTGAAAAATTCAAATTTTTACCTAAAACCAAATTTTTAGCACTTTTCTTCCAATTGCTATAGACATATGGTTCATCCAACTCGCTGCAGAAATTTTTTAAATCATAGTCAGAAATGTAAGTGCTGAAACTGTTCAAAATGACATTAGACAAACTAGATATAAAAATCCAATCATTAGAGAGAAACCGCTTGTATCAGCTTGCAAATTTCAAAAAAGCGTTCGAAGTTTTCAAAAACTCATCAATTTAGAACCAATAACTTTTGGAAGAAAGTTATACTTAATGATGAAAGAAAATTCTACAATTTTGACAGTGACAGTCGTTACAACATATGGAGAAAGCCTAGTTCTGCTTAGAAGTAAAAAAAGTTACGTTTTACAATTTAACATCGTGGTGGCTATCATGATTTAAGGTGGTGTGGCTTCATCCGGGGTTAGGAAATTTATTTCTTATTGATGGCATTATGACCTACATGGTTTACTTAAATATACTTCGCAGCAATCTGAAGGAAATTACTAAACATTTGGATTTATGTGGAAAACTCATTTTTCAGGAGGACAATGCCCCCGAAAAGAAAGTACGTAACGCTAAAATATTGTTTTTCACTGTAAAAAGCATTGGCACACACTACTACAGTAATCTAATATCAATGCCATTGAATATCTGTGGACCAAACAGTTACTCAAAAACACAAAATTAGAAACAAAACCCATTAAAAACAAGAGTTTCAAGAAGAATTAAGGAAAATATCTTCAAATACCACCTCAAATAGGTGGAATTGGTACCACGACGTTTAAAAGTCATTATAAAAGCCATAAGATATGCAATAAATATTGACACTTTATTTCTATGTGAGACATTGCAAAACATTCATTGGTGTATTCACAATTTTTAAAACAAAAATCTGCGTATGTTTTATTTAAAATGCGTCCGAAACATTCCAATTTAGAAGTTTTTCATTGATTTTTCATTATTTTTACTTTAATTTAAACAATTTGCTCTGTGTAGAAACATGTTTGGGCATCGTTAATGTGATATTTGTATTGAAAGTAGGATTTATTGAAAAAAAACTTGTACTCTCAATTGTTTGAACCACTGTATGTATATATATATACACTCTTTTCAAAAAGAAATAACTTATTCATAAAACTAAAATAGCCACGAAATCCTTAGATAAAAATTCCTGACCGGAACAAACGATTTTGTACGCGATTTCAGAGAAATCTATTAATATAAAAGACGTTTTCCTTCAATTTACATCAGAATCTGTGAGAATTTTTGTGTTTGAATAAAAATATAATTTGTCAGCTCGATTTTACATGGAGCTTGTTTTACTGAAGTGTGGAATAAATGAAAATTCAATGAAATTATGAAAGAAATATAAGCGAACCTGAACTGAGAATGACATCAAAAGCAACTGGAAACAATAATAACAAGAAAAAGAATTCAAACGGGTTAGTTTTCTGGAAAACTCTTTTTGTAAAACACTAAAATATAGTTTTATTACTAAAAAATTCTCCAAACAGAAAAGAGTTATTAGAGGTAAAAACATGCTTAACAAATATAAAAAAAATGACATAGATATTTATGAGTATATACATCCGAAATGTTTTCACACTTACATTACAGATTGAAAGCCTCAAACTGAAATATTTGTTGGCTGTTTGAGCTCCATATAATGAAAGATTTGGGAAAAAAAATTCTAATAAGCAATCAGATTATTGCTAAATTAATTTTCTACTAAAATATATTTAAAAAGATAGCCGATTCATTAAAAACGAGCTTAAATTAGCAGCTTATACAGACTTGTATCAATTATAGTGAATTTTCATCAAACTTATAAAATTTTTATATTTCTGAAGGTATACTTTTGTATTTTAATTTAGTGCTATTTATCTGATTCAAATTTTAATTCACCAATAAGATAAGTACATTTTTTTCTCATTTGAAGAAAATTACATTTTATTTACTATTATTAGTTCACAATTTTCCTAAATATATCAAATTTTTAATCGTTAATGAAATACTTTTTTTTCACCCACTTAAGTGCAAATACATTTTTTTAAAATTTGTAGTGAATGACACTTGATGTTATGATTAATTATTCATTCAATTTCTTCTATTAGTTCACACTCTCCCTATACATATCTTGTTCAAATTTTTCAACCGTTAATAAAATACTTTTTATTCATCCACTCAAGTTTAAATACATTTTTTAAAGCTTATAGTGGATAGCATTTGTTGTTAATTCAGTTTTTACAAATATTAAATCATTAATTTAATTTAATTGATTTTTAATGCTTTAAATATATAAACTTTAATTTTTATATATGAATCTTCAAAAACGGTGTGACTTTTGGTTCACTCAAATTCTTGAACTTATCTGAGAGTTTAATAAGTATTACTATGATGGATACCGGCGACGTGGACTATTATTTTATACATATAATATTAAGTATTTAATACTTTAAGTTATGAACTGACAATTTTTTTACATTACTTGTTTTGGTTTCTAAATTGCAAGGAAAGTGAGATGTGGCTCTAGTGTTTAACTTTTCAGGACGTAGTCCATACATATTGGTAGCTATAATGATAAAAAAAAACACCATAACTACAATACTAATGGAATGTTTTATTAAAACTTTACCAATTTCATTTATTAAAATGGAAATAAAATCAGACGAAACAGTTAAAATATTATATTCATCCTCCGAATTATCTTTTTCTACTCCATACGTTCACAATATTCTGCATGGCCACCGTTTCCTTTGGGACGGCCTGTGGGTAGATTTGGATAGTTATGCCACTCATATAAATACGTGGACAATGGGCTGTATCACATACAATAGTAGAAACATAGTTCTGATGAACATGGCGCTTTACTTCAATAGTTTCCGAAAAACGCCCTTCATCCCCTGGTAAATGAATGGATTAAAATAATGCTTACATAAAAATCTACAATGATAAATTACACTCAATGCATGTAAAACAATACACCTAAGTATTTAATGCTGAAAACTTGATGGCAATGCATGAAATGATTCAAGTTTTCACTTATTTGCTACTCTAGTAGCAAACAAATATTGTACAATATTGATCAACATCCGCAATATTGTTTAATATTGTGGAATATTGTTTAGTATCATATAATATCGCACAGTATTTTACAATATTATGCTACAGGATGTGCTACCTAGGTATATATTAAACAAAATAACAAAAGTCAAAACGACAAAATATAAAATCTTTTTTTAATCCCTTTTTTTTTAAATGGATGACATTATTGTAAAAACCATTTTAACGTGGGAATTTTTTACTGTGAGCGATAGAGACAGTGATCACATCCAATTTTAATCCCAAATTTTTATTTACATGTTGATACGGGACATAGTACAAAAATGAAGCAAAATTAGGAAAGAAACACAAATCTATCCCATCATCTTTCGCCTCTTCAGTTTCATACTGACATCTCTTAACCCTTGCTCAACTCTTCTCCCTCCGCGTTCGGCAAGAAGAGTTTCTATCCGAGGTGAGCAGGGTTGCCAAAGTTTGCAGCCCCAACAGACCCATGTAAGCATAAAATTAGCCCACAGAGGCTGATTTTACTACATTAACAATATATGCATTCAAAAATATTAAAACATGACATACAAAATCAAATACAAAAAGTTAAAAATAAGTACAACATATACACTAATATCATGCATATACAAATATAAAAATACAGCCATAAATTCGGTAGAGAAATAAGCAATGGAACATTCCAATCTTGATAGAGCGTCCGCGCCTTAATGCTAAACCTCTGGTGTATGGAGTGATTCCACCTTTGTAACGCTAGAGCTTTCACGATTAGCTTTGGACTAGACATTTCTGGGGATTCTGATCAAATGTGATCTTCACCTTAGCACCATCAATCCACTTATTAAAATTTAATACATATAACACTGCCCACGCCTCTTTCTCAAAACTTGTCCAGTTTTTTTTCGTGTGACATTGAATTTTTGGTTGGCAAAAGCTATCGATCTGTAACAACCATCGACATCTTGCTGAATTAGACAACTTACACCATAATTAGATGCATTACAGTGTACTTGAAATGGCAAGTTGACATCAGGGGTAACAAAACTAGTTACCTTACAAAGCAATTCTTTTAATTTGTCAAATGAATATTGCGCTTCTTCCCCCTCCCCCCAACATACTTTGTTTGGTTTATTTTTGTTAGTTAATTCAGTGAGTGGTATAGCTATTTCCGCAAAATTCGGTATGTATGCTCGGTAAAACTCCAGTAATCCAGCACCGATCTGACCTCTTTTTAGAAGTAGGTCTAACTAACTTCTGTATTGCTAGAACTTTCTTTTTATCGGGACCATGTTTACCTCCACCTATAACATGACCTAAATATTCTGTACATTTATCTAACCGCACAGATAAACCTAGCTTATCTAATTCAGTTAGAATTAATTCTAAATGAACTAAATGATCCTCAAAAGGTTTAGAGTAAATAACTACATCTATTTACGCCTGCGATTAATTTGAATGAGATTTAAGGCCACGGTTCATTTTTCTTAGAAAAGTGCCAGATGTCCCTGCCAGACCGAAAGGCATTGTCTTCCACTGGTACACAGCATTATGAGTAGCAAACGCCGTCAACTGTTTACTTTCCTCATCCATTTTTATTTGCCAATATCCATTTAAAAGATCTCAGTTAACCAATGGCCTGATCATGCAATAAATATTAACCGCTGCATATCTTTCATGGGAAAACCAGGACTTTAGAGCTTTAAATGCAGTCGCTAAAATCTATGCACACGTTTCTTTAGTAATTCTTGAACTTGACATTCAACTTCCTTTCTGTAGGCAATAGGTACACTATAACAGTGAAGTGTTTTTCGCACTGCATTTGGCAATAATTCAATTTTATGGACGCCAACAGCAGGTTAGTACACAGGTTTAGTAAAAAGGCGCTTAAGCTTTAAGATTCAATTTTTCAGTGTTTTTAATTGAGAATTATCTAGATGTTTAATTTCAAGGTTTCAAGTTTAATTTCAAGAACCAATTTTCCACTGCAAAAATTGCAAAATTCTTATAATGGAAAACTTTATCAATTCATCTTTTGCGCTCCACAGAATAGTTCTTTCTTTTAACACTCATTTTATCCTGAAGTTCAAAATATAATTTCTTTTTTTAAATTTAATGAATTCTAAAAATTCTAAAGAATTGCTGGCATTTCTATTCATTATTAAGCTTGGCCGTGCGTTGAATCTGTGTTCAATTTTCCATCCAGAAAAATTATGGCGTCCATTTTGGTCATGATTTCTACTAGTATCCATGCATAGCTGGATCTTAGTACTTGAAAATCGTACCAGGCTAATTTTCCTATTATATCATTTTCTCTGAACACAACAGCTTATTGCGTGAAAATTTGATTAACATTTATAGAGACAAGTGTGAATCAGCTGACAAAAGTGGCTACTTTTTAAAACTTAGCAACTATTTAAAATTTTTAAAAAGTAGATGTCTATAATTCACACTGAAAATTATAACGTTCAATTGAAATTCGAATATAAAAACTACATACCTTTAAAATATTCACGTGGTTTTCTGCGGTGTTCTATGGTTTCTAGAATAGCCTCTGATTTGATGGACCGCCATATACGCGTTTCTGATTTCGGAATGGCTGTGCCTTCTGTATAAGAAGTTATGGCCATATCATATTTTCTAAAGCTGTGATGATTCCTGAAAATTAATTGAATGGAAAATTATTGCAAATGAACTTTATTAAGACTTTAATTAAATGTTATTAAAATATTAAATAGCAAAGAAGGGAAATGGACGTACTCTTCCCTTCCCGAATTGCATAGAAACATGGGACATAAATTATTAATCGAATCGATTAAAATCAAAAGGAACTTCAAAAAGTCAATTTGCTGGATTTAGAGATACCAAATTCATCATGTATATTATATATTGGAACAAGCACTTAGGTTTAAGAGCTTTTGAAACTATGATTAGTTTATTAATTAATGAGAAATAAAGGAAAGTAACAGTTCTTGATTGACATTTAAAAAAATATCTCCAAAAATTTGTATCTTTTTTTTTTAAAAAAATTATCTTTCAAATATTAACAGTAATACCATTTAAGTGTCGAATAATTTTTGCCTGAATTTTAATAAATGGTTTCAAAATGCTCATAATTTGTATCAAAATTTTTCATAGATTCAATAAAACATTTTATGTTTTTCTCATTGTTTAAATTATGGTTAACAAGTTGGCGTCCTGGCCCAGCGGTAGCGCGTCCTCCTCGTGATCTGGGCGTCCTGGATTGAAGCCCCTAGTTAGGACATGGCTGTTCTTCTTTACTATCTGTTAGGTGTGCGAATGTGTCCCCCCCCCGTAAAAAAGCGGCTGTGCAAGTGAATGCGATGAGTGAGTAGCAAAAGTCGTACTCTTGCTACTCACTAGTTGGCGCTACTTCAAACAGGAGACGCTGATTAGGCTTAAATCGCTGACTACCTCGGCGAGCTTGACCATGGCAAGTGCCATAAGAAAGAGTGCCAAGTGCAAGAGGGTTAACAAAATCAATCTTCTATGATTTTGTTAACCCTCTTGCTATAAAAATAGCTATATAGCTATAGTTATATTAGCTATATAAATTCTACTAAATATTTTAAGTTTCTTGATATTTAATGTGAATAACATTCTTAAATATTTTTATTTGTTTAAACTTTTTGAGTGACGGTAATATTATTGTATTTAAATTTTGCATAGAAAAATATCTTCAACCAGTTTCCAAAGTGATACCTTTTATAATGTAATAATGGACATCCATTAGTTACAAATTTTTAGCTACTACTTAGATTTTCTGCAATTTGAATTTGTGAAATATTTTTTACATTGATGTCTAAAATTAAAGTCATATATTCTAAACATGTAACTGTGAAATATTTGGCTCATTGCAACAAAATTTGGCACAGAGAGATATTTCTACAAGAGAAAGTATCACAACATGAGAAAAAATGAGAATTCGCAGTTAAGATACCCCGGTTATATTTAAAAAGTATCAAATAATCATGCATTTATCTTCGTAAAGGTAATGCCCCCCTTTATCTTCGTAAAGGTATGCCACATGAATGCTATTATACATACATTGACCATATGGCAGTTTAGATACACGGGCCATCAATTTGTTAATCAAGGTGCTTTCGGTAATAAATATTGCTCTCTTAAAAGGGTCGATTTTAAGAATTTGGGAGGGGATAATCTCGCACAAACTCTTTTTAGACATCCCAAATATGCTCTAAACAGGATTGAGATATGAAGATAAGAGCCAGTTCATTCAGTGGTATCGTCTTCTTCAAGCAACAAACACAATTTGAGTTCTATGTGACATCGCAATACCGTCCATAAAAAGAACATCCAATCTTGCAGTGGGTATTCATTTTATGGACTCTCTTGCTTCGGGATAGCCTCATACATGCTTCAAAAATCTCCTTCCAATTTTTTCAGTAAAAATTGTAATCCAAATCTGTTAACAGACATTTAGCAGACAATTCCTTTTCAGACATTTTATAACTGCTGCTATTTTTATTTCAATTAAAATGTTATTAAAAGGTAAAATGCAAACCATTTTATTTTTTGATAAGCAAATTTTTATTAATATTATTTCATTAATTTTTTTATAATAGTTGAGGATCGATTGTAAATCTTTTGGAATCTGGCAATACTTGTAAAATAATGTTGGGAAGTGATAAGAATCAACTAGCCGATGGAATTCTAAAATGCTTGGAATATTATTTTAATTTTAAGACACTCTGCAAAGTATAGTTTGAAGCTTAAGAAAACGGGTGGTTTTCTAGAAAGTATGCAAAACCTATAGCTTTGTGCTATTACAGTATACATATCAAAAGTGTGTAGGGTTTTTTGACAACCAAATATTTTGCTATTCTAGATAAGAATTGTGCTGTTAATAAAATGACAAAATTTTTCTTACATTGAAAATATAATATTGTAGCCAAATAATATAGCTTGGATAATAGCGTTTTCCAGGTTCTCTTGAGATGAATCTAATGAATCAGGAATTAATTATCAAGACCTGGTAATAAGTTCTAATATATCAAGAATCATAATGGTTTGAAAGAATATCTCCATTTTTGTTGTGATCTATATATTGCAATGGATTTAGATAAGATAATAAATTTGATCAGTCTTCTCTCTTTAATGAAAATTATCTGTAATTATGCTAAATGTAGAGAGAACAATTTTGAAGCTGCCATTTTTAACAAGTCAAACGACAAAATATTCTATTATTTATCTTCTTGTCTATTAAAACAAGAGTTCTTTATTATTTTAAGTGAAAAAAAAAGTGTTTGGATTGGTTAATTGAGTGAATTTTAGCTTCCACAAGACTGTTTACGAAATCTTTTAGAACCGAAACTAAACGATACAAATGGTAGAGAAAAAGGTGACTTGTTTTGACTGTCTGTAGGAAACAAAAAAAAATTTCCTTTGACGGGAAAGAGGAAACTAGGTCTCCGTTGATTAACTCAATGCCATTACGCAACACTAGTTTCGGTTCGAGTTTTAAAGATTCAACGCATTAATTTTAGTTACAGACCGATATATGCGCATGTTTCACAGGATAAAGAAGGTCATTCTTTGATGAAAAGACGTTAATTATCTCGCTGGAAAACAAGGTTAGCATACATTAGTTGCTTAAATGTGGGCTTCATTTTCTGTTGGAATAACATTCTGAAACTGAAACAAGGAAGTAACATAATTCCTATATTTCCGAGTCGTAGTAAGAATTTTCTTTTTCGAAAGGGATACCAGATATTATGTTGACGGAAACAAGCATTTTGTGCAGTTTAAGATGTCTTGAAAAGTGAAAGTAATTGACCATTTTATTAAAAGAGGAGAATTGTGATATGTATTGCCAAGTACGCTTAAATACGCTACTGAATTTAACAAAATTTTGCTTTAAATCGAGACATATTTATTAAGTTTCAATAAAGTTTCTTCAGAAATTTTTTTAAAATTTCTCAATCTAGAATAGTTTCAATTTTTTGCTTAATCTGACTTTCCAAAATGAATTTAAAATGAAATCTGCTATACATATTTCAATGTATCATGTCAGAACATAATTTCTTGACCAGCCAAGCACCACGGGCACGTGCAAGGTAAATTATACTTTTATTCATTTTCATTGTTCCACTGAATGAGTCACTTTAGTATTGCAAACGATATAAAGGTCTTGGTCTAGCATTGATTGTTAAGAAAAATATCACATTTCCTATTTATTTCATTTCATATGATCACGCGCTCAAAATGACATTTTTTCGAGGTTTTATTTCCTGTAGTCATTAACTTATTTTTTTTAAATCAGAGCTTTTGTAAATGCAATGGCAACAAGTTATTAAAAGCTGATATTTTTGAGATGTTCGTGAAAATAATAAATTTTATTTTTCGCCGACGGATTTTTGTTGATGCCTAAAAATCCTCATTCCCCAAACAGCATCATGTTCTGACACGATCATAAAAAGTTTAAGAAAGTTTAAGTCCACCAGTATATTATATATATATATGATAGAGAGAGGAGGGACAGAAACGATATAGAAGTCCCATGATTGTTTCAAACCGGTTTAAACTGGTTAATGACTTAAATTAATAACTTAAAAATAATGTTCTCGCATGAAAACATGAAATTTGCGATAGTAAATTTCATTTTGTACCCCTAATTATTACAGCTTTTGTATATAACGGAAATCTTCAGAAATATGTCTAATACTCCTGATATGTTTTTCATATATTATGTAGTATAGATATAAATATGTGATGTAATGTTCTCTAAATCTGTATAGATATATTGAATGTTGTCATAAGTCATAATTTATAAATTAAAAATATATTAAATGAATTTGCTGTAAAGAAACCAACGGCACTAGTCTCTCCAAAACTTTATCGCATATTCTCTTATAAATGTACTATTTTCTATAAAATTGCAAATTTTCAGCAAGTTTCATATTTTTGCTATCAGAGTTCCGATTATAACAACTGTGGGCTTCTTAATATAAATAAAGAAAACATGCTTGCATATTATATATTAAATAGCATTGGTAAACATTAGTTACAAGATAGCTTTTGTCATATAATTGCTGGAATTCGGTTATTACAGAAATATTAGATAAAAAGATATCTGTTTTGAATACCCTTTTGTTATCACTGAATGAAACCAAAATTTGGCACAGAGCTATGGTTTTTAACCAAAAGATCATATATAGAATTTAACCCTTTGCACTCCGATGGTGCCTCTGACTCACCATTCAAGATTGTGCATCATTTTGACATTTTATTATTTATTTTTTAAATTTAATTGTTAGAAACGTCTACACGATGGTTAAGAGATGTTGATTAATTTTCAAAGAAATTCGACCTAAAAGAATTATGTATATTTATTTTTCATAGCAATAAACAGCACTTTACATTAGGTGAATAATTTTGCATCTAATTATTTTTCGAAGTGCAAAGGGTTTATTTATAAAATCATTGAGTTCGAGTTATTCTATTTGTATGCATGAGAAAATACAGATCGACTGACGGTCAATTTCTTGTCGGATTTGATTCAAGATTTGAAAGGTCTCTTAAGTTTAAATGATAAATTTATGTATCTAATTTTATATAACTTGTTCTTTTCATTTTGTGGTTATCAAGTTAACTATGCATTCTGACAGTAAGAACAAATAGAATTCCTCTGAAGGGATCCTATTTAAAATTTAACACAAATGTTCAAATTTAGCGTAAAAACAAAATAGCAAATGATATCTATATAGCTCAAAGGTTTTATAAAATGTCGTGTCCATAGACAGATATAATTTCATAAAAGTGTTCGTCAGACTGAAGAAGGTAGAGAGATTCATTAAAATCTCAAGTTCGAATTTTTTCAACAAAACACCTTAAATTTTGAGCCTAATAAAGATTTAAATCAGAAATTTTTTCTTCATATTTTATTCATTAATATTCTAACATATTAAGAAGATTTTAGAGAATAGCTCTTAATGATTAAATTAATAACCAATTTTTGTTTTTAAAAATCACGTCTTCCTTTTGCTATCTAAGCAACCGCCATGATTGTATCAGATTAATCAGTAAACTGAAATTAAAATATCAATCAATCGATAAATAAATTATTAAATATTTTATCCAATAATTTAGAAATCCAGATTTTTAAATATTATTTTACCCAGAAATTTAAAAATCCGGAATTTTAAATATTATTTTACCCAGAAATTTAAAAATCCAGAATTTT
>JAOUZG010051192.1:4741549-4761814 GCA_026289955.1 Argiope argentata
TTTTTTCCGAAAAGTGTAATGCGTATTTAGTATTTGCACAAACTCTTAAGAATGAAAAAGAAATCTGATTTCGACTTTATCAGTTTTATTTGTTCCTTACTTCAGATTTATGGATAATTTTTTTTCGTCACTTCAAGCACGGATTCAGATATTTGATTTTTCTGAAAGATGTCGTTTTAGAGAAAATGTTTGAATCGATAAAAAAAAATTTGAGCGATAAATTTGTCTCGATAAATACTTGAAAAATTTAAGTATATTGAGCAATGAGTCTGTTTACGAAAATATATAAATATTTTCTGATAATTTGCTTTTGAAACTTTTTTTTGAAAAACTTTAGTTTTTTTTAATCAAAAAGAAATTAAGAGACTTTTCCTAAAAAGGCAAAAATATTGAAAAACGTTTAGTTGGGAAAAAACACACACCCTTATATAAACATTTTTTCTGACTTTAGTATCAGCATAAAAGGTAAACGGAAAAGTTTATTTCATAATTGAAATTAAAAAAAGAACAAAGAATTATATGAATGGGGATCAAATAATAGAATTAATTTTTTTATCTCTAAAAATTGCCAAATTGAAGAGATGCATGTTGGAGTTTTGTCGTTAACAGAGCTTAACCACTTGACATACGAATTTATTTAACTTTCTAATTAGATAACTCATCCTATTTTGGTAATTTATTGTTAATTTGATTTTTTAAAAATTATATATGGAGCATTTGGGATACCAAATCGTTTCATATTGATTTTTTTGTATTTAAATACTTAAGTGGTTTAATTGCAAGCTTAAAAATAAAAATTTAGTTATTCGATGCGCGTGTCAGACACATCATTGTATGTGAAGTGGTTAATATAAATAAATCCTCGTGGGTATAATATATATAAATATTCTACAAGTCGAAATCAAATACCCTCTGTGAACCTATTATACAAAACACATGAAAGAATTTTTTAACTTTTCAAAGTGCAAAAATTCAATTAATTAAAAAAATTTCAAACAACACATTTTTTGCCAATTTTTCATTATGAATTCTCAACCCCAATTCGTTTTAATTTCTCTTTTATTTTAATATGACCTTTTAAAAATGTTTTTATGGGTCGCAAAATAGTGATATAAACATATTTAAAAATAAAGTCAGTCGTTCAAAAGATGATAAGTATTAAAGCTTCAACATTTATGAACAAAATTTGCAGAATTAATTCAACAAATATTAATACCTAATGTAGAAATTAGCTATCGATGGTTTTAAAAATCGGCTGGCCCATTTGATATTCTTATTTTAATTAAAAGCAGACCTTAAATATTTGGAAGATAAAAAAATTATACGCTATAATATATTACGCAAAAGTAATTTTTAAATCAAAAATATATTAAAAACTACTTCAATGCTGATAGATAAAAATACAAAAATAAATGACCCCGGAAATTAAACTAGAGGGGTTTCTAATAGAAGTAGTCAATGATTTCTAGATTAGATTTTTAAGCTAATTGAAATGACGTCAACAAATTTCATAAAACGAAAAACCGATAGCCGATTAACATCTAAAGAAATATGAACGAATTGCTTTTAAAGAAACCGACACCTCAGACCAGAACTGGTTTTAAGCATATTGCAGTGTAATAGTGCATTATGAGAACACCCATTTCAATTCAATGAACTAATCAAGTTAGTCTGAATCTGAATTTTGAAACTTTCTTATTTATGAAGTATGAAAAGAAAGTATTGTACTATGTGCTTCAAAACAATTAGGCATAAACCTCGAGTCGTGGAATGAAAATTCAAAAATTTCAAGCAATAAATAAATAAAACTTACATTATTCCTTTCCAGCATACAAGATGGACTGACTGGACAATATTTTCAGAATTCTGATCGCATGGTTAAAAAACTTAACTCATGATTTGATTTATTTTGAAACGTTTTGAGATTTGTACTCGCTTCAGTTGCTTTTGGCTAATTGTGAAATGAGTTTTATTTTTGTTAGAAATAGCTACTCTACAACATAGCAGTGAGTATAATTCTACATCATCTAAATTCTGTCTGATTTCATAAACTTCATTCAGGAAACAAAGGGTTGGGTTGACTATTTTGATCGTAGTGTCCTGACTTGAGATCATAAGAAACTGAATTCGAAACTCTTATCCATAGAAGTCTCTCTAAGTACAAAAGTTTGAAACAATCTAAATCCAATCGGATTGCATAGATTAGATTCAAATCTCAATTAGAAGTTGTGCGAGATATTTTTGAGACAAAACTCATAGCTTGAATTAATAAATATTTGTTTGAAACTAGGGCCCTAGTCATTCCAAGCCATAATATGAATGGGAACGGCATGATTCTCAAATTTTCACACCATACCACAATTAGAACCTTTTACAATATTCGTAAAATTAAATATGCTTTACGCCCATATATGCGATGGAACTTCTGTGCAATTAGATTTCGAATTCATGATTTCTGAGGACATGGCATAATTGGGGATGGCATGATTCTCAAATTTCCACGTCGTACTAAAATTAGGATCTTTTACCCTCGTTGGTAGGTTAAATATGCTTTACACCCATATATATGATGGAACTTCTGTCGAATTAGATTTCATATCCATGATTTCCGGTCTTATGAATAGGCCAACACGATCATAAATTTGGACCAAATATCCTTCAACAATTTTTTTGTAGAAACAAGAAAATTTCTATCTTTGGTGCCATTTATATTACCTGAAAAAAATCAAAAGGACAGGATTCTTAAAAAAATACTTTTCATAGTAATTGAGTAATAACTATATTAATCTAATCAAGCCGAAATCCTTCGAAATCAAATGTTTGCGTTACGTCCTCGAGATCTTCAAGTAAAATTGAATTTGAATGTTCAAATAATTTATTTTCAAAAGAGTTTTCTATAAACTTCCACTAGATTTATTGAAATAATTTAGTAATGATTTGAGTAACCTCTATTCTAATGAAATTATGGGACTCTTAATTTTTCCTTCTTGCTTTTCATATTTTCCATATTAGAATATCACAAGACGGAAAAATCACAAAGGATTCAACTCTGTTCAGTTATATTAACTTCCCATTTTAGATCAACACTAAGACTTTTTAAGGATCGGCCTCTTAATATAGAGGCGCATTCAGATGACGAAGACGACATCTGAGCAAGCACCCCTTCTCCAAACTTCCACGCCACACCAGCGAGAGGATCAGAAATAGAAAGAAACACATCAATTATTTGTTTAAACAAGAGTGAGTAGTTTTCCCTAAACTTATTTCCTAATAAATATGTGGTCTTCTTACATAAAGTAAATTTTGGTTCGCTGGTTAGCCGTAAATTTGAGACACTAGAGCACAAATTTTGATTTTCAGTGTCTCTGTTTTCTTTCCAGTATTCTGTTTTGTAATATTATAAAGTAAATTAAGTATGCATTTTAAACGTCTTTTTTTAAGAAAGAATAAAACCAAAATTTCAATTGCAATTACGGTTTTAATAACAAGATGCAACAATGACGTTAATATAGCCGAAATTAGATTCATTTAAGTCGCCGCATCTTTAAATTATCTTATTTATGTGCATTTAAATATGCAGAGAGTCAAATGGTTAAACCTTTGAAGAATTGGATTCAAATTGCAAACAAATCTACACCAAATGCTAATGCACCAAATTTTATCCGTCTTGTTCTACGATTATCAGTTACAGTGCTTACCGGTATTAAGGTAGCCAGTTTCTCGTCACTGGATAAGAAGAAACATTTTACATAAACCTTCTAATTTATTGTAAATAAAACCAAAGGCCAAATTTCATCGATATAGCTCAGCCCATTTTTGTGTTATCCTGACAGAAAGTTATAATTTTAAAAATAGGTTTTAGATTTCGAGGAGATCAGGTCTGCAAAGTCCCGAGTTTGAACTCTTTGAAGATTACAATACCTTTCTCTTTCATGCAACTACCTGGAAGACATATTTAAGCTTTTTTTTGTAAAATTGTAAATAAAATCCTATCCCATGGCTCGTCAGCGCGTTATGGGAGAAGAGTAAACGACATCGTTTGTCCGAAGCCCTAACCACTACACTATTTATGATACTCCTAAGCATCTCATATATAGCCACACAACAATATTTAGTTATAAAAAAATTTGTGTGTAAAATCCCTTCTTTTTCAAAAAACAAATCGCTTATATATATAGATAAATATAAAATGTAAAACATTATCTATGTACAAAATTTGATACAAATTTCCAGAACCAGGAAAAAAAAGTTTTAAAAAATCGCCTATAATTAAAAGAAAATTGTTAATTTTCCTTACAATTACAATTGAATGTTGAAAATGATGATTCCCATGAAATGTTGAGCTCACATAGAAAAAAAAATGAAAATTGATGTGCTTCTAGAGATGCGTTGTGAAAATCGTTGCTAATAAAGACGAAACTTCTAATATCTATCAATTCGTAAGTAAAAGACCAATGCAAGCTTAAAAGTATCCAATTTTAAGAGAGGAAACAAAATATTCTAATGAAGAGAATATTCAAGGTAAGATAAAATCAATCGTTTTCGCGTATTCTCTAAAAATCCCTTATTTGTTTTATCGATATGTTAGCACATTTTTTTTCTTCATTTCACACTTTAATTCCAAACTCTTGCTAAGTATTAATAAAATTTCATACTGAATTAGGTCTCAAATTAGATACCTATTTAAAGGATTTTCATCGGCTCCACCAATCTTGTCTCGTAACGTATTATTTTTTTCTACGGAAGTTAATGCGCATACAAATTTCTGCTTTGTTTTGTTTTATTTTAACCCCTTAACCGGTTTGCCCGTACGCCGTACGTGCATCGATTTATCGAATTTCGATAGTTGTAAACAAAAAAAAATCATTCATAGCATTTATGATTCAATAGTAAAATGACTTCGAATACCTAGGTAAGCCAAGTATTCCATGGATTTCCATTTGAATCAAAATAAGAAAATAATCCCAAAATAGAAGGTGTCATCTTATTAGATAGTAAGGAAAATAAAAAGGTTAAGGGGTTAAACTATTCAAATCTAACTATTGCTGGTATAAACTACTGTTTATTTACTGCTTGCTAATGACTGAATTGGACATTTAACAAGTGGTTGAACCGTGGAAACTTGTGTACAATGTTTGTCAGATATGTTTAAAAAAATAAATGTGAAGTGAATCCAGTTGAAATGAATTCGCATGTTCTAGATTGATAATATTCGATTATTTACAGCATTATCTCAGCATTATCTTAGATCATTTGTATAATTTGTAAGGAAAGTTAATATTCTTATTTTAAAATTCAGGACATAATTGAGGATTTCTAAATTTTAAATGATATATTTTTCTATGATCGCAGGCATTGATGCATGAGAGGTTCAATATTAAAAATATGACTTATTCGAGAAATAGATCATTTTTAATTCTTTTTTTAGTTTCTATGCGCTTTTGAGTTATTCATTCTTAGTAACCACTAAAGGATTGAAGGCATCTTTTGTTGGCCAAGAGATGTCAACGATTGAAAAAATCTGTTTCTCGAAATCATTTATCTCAATAAATATTTCATGAGCGCGTCCTGCTTACTCAAGCCAGCCATTTCGTGACGTTTTCGTATTGTCAGCATCCGCACTTTTAGAGCAATTCAAGACAGCTTTTATAAAAGAAGAAAGGAATATCTGCTATTCTCAAGTTCGGTTCGGCTTTCTATTTAAGTTCATTCAATAAATTCCGTAGCCGTAAACTTAAAATCTGTCATCGCATTTTTGTTGTTGCCAAAATCCGTTTTCATATAAAAACTTGCCATTCTGCATCTAAAACATCTTAATTTTTATGTCTTCATTATGACTAACACTATTTTCTGTGCTCGATGCTTCTAGACCTGAAAATCTTTTCTTGGCTTTTGTTAATGAGATATAACTATTTAATTAATGTGACAAAACTTTCATTAAAATGGACCGTTGCACCTTTTATTTGACCAAAATTTGAAACGTATGTATTTAAGTTTATATTGCTTATGCGAACGGAAAATCAAGACTAATTTGAAAATAGTCATTTGCCAACAGCTAGCATATTTAGATTGTTTACTTTCGTGCCTCTGTGAATAAACTGAGTCAACGCCATTTTTTTTCAGTTACTTAAATGAAAATGAATTAAAGTTAAACATTTCATTCACAAATCAAGATCGTTGAAATAAAAAATGTTAGAGCAAAGTGTTGAAAATTATTCACAAGAAGATGCTGCTAGAAGGAGCGAAATAGATGTGAAAAGTGTTTTTGTGTACAGAGCGAAGTTTCTGAATAACAGAAGCATCGACAATTAATTTCATCATTCTGCAATACAACCACCCAATTAGAATGTTCTGTCATATTGTCAAGTCAATCAATCACACTGTATATTATAAATTTTTTAAAAAATGCAAAGCTAGTTTAAGAATTTTTCCAACAATGTGTATAATGCTTTTTATAATAAAATATTGTTAAGGGTCATCGGTTTACTTGTAGTGGGTGTATGGAGTAAAGACAGGTAAGCCTCAGTAGAAAACAACATCGACGTTTATTTGACACTGACACTAAGACAAAGAAGACGAATACACAGACGACAAATATATACATCGTAGGTGAACCCACAAGAGCACATTACAACAGAATGCAGTCTATAAGTAGAAACCACCCATAGCACACAAAGCAACCAGACAAAATCCAGTATGAGAGGAAATCCTCCACAGTCTCTCCAAACGGCTGAAGTTCTTACTGTTTCATCCCTTTAGCTGATGACTTATTACTACAAGACTGGCTACTCCACACATGACACAACCCTGCTTCTTCAGTAGACAACAGATTCTGGATACACAGAAGTTCAGCTGAGATTCGCACCACGCAGCACTCTGCCGTTGCTTTGATATCCTCTAGAAGACTCGTTCCTTGTCTTCTACTTCTACTCAATTTCCGGCTCAATTTTCCCTGAGCTCGAGATTGCTGGCCTTTTATAGCTCCCGGTAAGCGGGACGAGAACCTTCTGGGCGCATCTCGGTTTCTATTGCAGGGATCGTTAAAATTCTTGAAGCTTCTAGGAATATCAATTTTGTCGACAAAGTTGCCGAATTCGTCTCCAAGTTTATCACCAAGCTCTTGGATCACTGACACGACACCCGCTCTGCACTCAAGAGGGCTGAACACTTAACAAACTTTCTCATGATGGCACTAATCATGCTGGAAAGCAAAACTACAAATTTGTTACAATAATATGAAACCAAAAATTTTAAAAGATAAATAACTTTTATCCTTGTTTTGTATCAAAATGATAGTCTAAGTGATTTTTAAATCTTGTAGATTCTCGAAAAATTTACGTAAGTTATAAAGACGTTTAAACGATAATATAACGATTTTTTTTTAAGAAAGCGTAAAAGATTTTTTAAAAATCATTAAAGTTAATTTATTTCCTAAGTTATAAAAACTTTTTAAAGAATACTACACAATGTAATTAAAGTCGAAGGTGGTAAATGAATTTAAATGAATAACAATTGTCAATATTTTTATATTTCGAGTGAACAGAAATGATTTTATTAAGACGAAATACATTTTCTTGAAACGAATAGAAACATAATAATGTAAATGGAGAAATGTGGTAACATATTGTACAGAAACATATAAATAATAATAAAAAAAGGAAGTTATGAGGGAAACCGAATTTTGAAATATAATACTAATTGAATTGTCACAAAAATTTCCCCAACATCATCTTCCATAACAGTTTTGAGCAAAACTTGAAAAAAATCCATTAAGCATTTTGGATTTGAGAAAATAAGTTAGCATCACTCTGTTATAAAAAATAGACGCGTGATAACATACAGTGTAACTGTAAATTCGCGGCTCGAGTAATTATCCAAAATATTGGAACTGCCAGCGCCGTCTGTTTTCGGCGATCGCTCTTAAGCAGATTAAAAAAGGAAGAACCATAAAATTGCGTTGGACGGCAGCTGACGGTGCCATAAAATATGTGGAAATAAAAATTCTTTAAACTTTCGGTGAGACGATGAAATCTCACAAAAGGCGATTTTAAATTCGCGAATGCTATAATTTCATTGGATTCTCTTGATTCAAGAATTTCTACTAGAAAATAAAATGAAATGTGGGAGACTTCTAATTTTATATTTCAAATGAAGGATTCAGTACGATTCTATTTGTTTTCAATTAATTTTAGTTTATATCTTTTAAAATGGATGAAAAATTAAATATTTTACGCTGTCTATCTGGTAATTCGTCTATTCTATATCAAACATTTAGATGATGGAAAGCACGTGAGAAATGCTTTCTTATTAAAAAAAAATTAAAATAACTTCGAGAACTATCATATTTCTTTTTGATATCATTTAAAAACTCATTACTTGGAATGGATTTAGATATTATTTATCTCCAATTGGAATAAATGAAAAAAATGTAAAGGAAATTTTAACCTTTAATTTAAAACACCATAACAAAATAATATTTTCAACTCAATTAGTCTAATTTCATATAATTTTTACAAATTTAATTCTTAATTAATACGATGATGACGTATACTCAAGAAATGTATGTAATATCGTCGATATTAATACGTGTATGTAAACAACGTCTATATTGATACACAGAATATTAAAGCAGTGATCAGTATCATATATACTAGCCGCATTTGGCGATCAATTGTTTGCCCACACATATTAAAAGCATTATTTAGTAATGACAATCATATCATACCGTTCCAAATGACAATTTTAATTTTAATTGTTAAGTAAAAATAAAAATAATTCTTATTGGTTATCTATGCACGGGAAGTTAAAATACAATCATGTTCAAAATTAAGGTCACAAAAATATTTTTAAAAATGATTTTAAATGGTTACCAGTAAAATTTAAACAAATTATATTTTGTATATTGTGAAGGATATTTGAGGTTTTGTATATTTTGAGGAACTACTGAAATTAGATAATTTAGGTATCTGGGATTTTTATCCTGTAATTTCATGAATATTGCATTAAAACAAAAAAAATTAACCTGTTTCCAGTAACAATGAGTTTTCATAATCGTTTAGACGATTCCTTGAGATGGTGAGCCGTTGGCAGGCTTGAATCTGGACAGTCTCAAGCGGAAGTGACTCGATGGTTACAAGTGACACAGAAAATGGTATCCAGGTTGTGGAATCAATTTCAAACAAGTGGTACTGTAACCCAGGAAGGCCGGCCAAGACTGTCACAGAGCAACCACACATGCACAGGATCGCTATTTGGCATTAAGCGCACGATGACGTAGGCTGACAATGGTTCCTCAACTTGCTCGTGACCTTGCTGCTACGTCTGGTAGAAGAATTTCTACAAACAGTACACAGACGTCTAGCAGAGAGGACCCTTTATGCCCAGAGAACAGTTGAGGGCGTCCCTTTGGTTGCATCCAATAGAAAAGACAGGTTGCTGTGGTGCCGAACAAATCAGTTTTGGACACATCAAGAATGGGGGAGTGTTCTTTTCAGTGATGAGTCGAGATTTACCACACAGAGTGGCACTCGTCAAATTTTCATCCGGAGAGAGCGAGGAGCTCGCTATCATCCCTCCAACGTACAAGAAATCGACTGATTTGGTGGCAGAAGATTCCTTGTCTGGGGTGGCGTAATGTTGGGCATTTGTACACCACTGCACGGCTTTGATGCGGGTTCTGTCATTGCACATCGTAGTAGGGGTGAGATCCTTGAAGCCTATTAGGACAGCCAGAGATTATTCTGGGGTGCTTTTGGTCCAGTTTTGGTTTTTGGACGATAACGTGCGTTCACACAGAGCCTAGCTCTTTGAGGATTTTCTTGAGGAAAAGGTTACGACGTACGGACTGACACTCTAGGTATCCAGATCTCATTCCTATTGAACATGCTTAGTATGATCTCGGAAAAACCATTTCACAGTGTAACCAGCTTCTTAATACCCTCCAAGAGTTCAAAGCCACACTTTTGGAAGAATGGGTTTTGTTGCCCCAAGTGTTTATTGAAACTCTCATAAACAATATGAAAATTCATTGTAGAGCCTATATAAGAAGTACAAGATGGTCATATTCCATATTAGACAGATTTTCCCCTATATAAATGCTTGATCTTTTATTCATAATGTAACTCTTTTTGATATAACCTGTTTCTTAATTCCCAATTAAAATCTTTTCCATGCTTTTATGCGTCTATGTTCTTTCTTTCATTGTAGTATACTTTGGTGCCAAATTTCGTGGCAACAAGGCGAATAGTGTTTTTTTCGAAGATTTTGTTTGTGACTTTAATTTTGGATAGAGTGTATTAACGATATCTGTTTAGTTACAGAGGCTGGAACTGTTTCTAAGGTTTTTTTCTTTACTTTTTAACGTTTCCCTAAAATGAACGGTTCTTTCGTTGATATATTTAGACTTTATACATTTCAAATAAAATACCAATGGTTGAGAATAGGAACAATGTCATTTTCTTTACTTAAAGAGAATGCATAGTTTTTATATGCAGTGCTGTAATAATTATCTGGTAACTGATTGGTCGAGGGAAGTTGAAGACTATTGATGCTATATAAAAATGTCATGAACTTTCAATAAAAGGAAAATTAACGAAATAGGTACAGTGATTAAGGCTGGAGAACTGCGCCGAGGATTTCCTCTATAAAATGATAACTTCTGCATAGAAAGGTATGTGAAATAGTGTTTTAGCATTTTATCTGAAAGAAGATCAGCGATCATTGATAGCCTTTCTAAGGATAAGGAATTGCACACAAAAAGAAATTGGAGAAATCGAAAAATGAGTTTCAGATGTCCTTTATTTCATAGTGCGTGGGAAAATTATTCTTTCCGAGGATCATACAAAAATCACGCATAGTGCGTGGGAAAATTATCCTGTTTTCCAAGAAAAAAGAATAATTTAAAAGTTGTTTTTTAATCGAGAATATACTGCTAAATAGTCGGGGGGGGGCTTCATTTTTTCATTTCTTTCAAAATGTGATGGCATATTTAAAGGTGTAAATTTTCGTATGAAATTACAATGATTGAAATCAGACCAATGGGGACTGAAAGGAACGGCATTTCTTTTATCTAGCCGTTTGTTTTTAATACATAAACAAAATTCCGAGGATCATACAAAATCACTCGTGGTATCATTTTAAAGCCAAATTTTTGAATTTCAAATTTGTATAAAGAGTCACTTTCTTCCAAAAATATACTCTAAAAATTATAATTTTTCTTAAATATTAGAGGCTATGCTATAACATTTTAATAGCTAAAAATACAATCAATTGTTTTATTCATAATTATTCAAAATATCAAAAAAAACCCTACTTTGAAGTTTACAGTTTAATCTTCAAAGTATGCTTTGCTATATTTCGTAGCTCCAGGTCTAATATTCGAAAATATCAAAAAAAGCACTTTCTTCCCTATTATTAGTAGTGATTTGTATATCTTACGTTACATACTTTTGTAATAATTCAATAAGAATGTATTTCAGACAGCGAATAATTATATTTATAGATTGTAAACAATTAAAATTCAATTATTTAATTTTTCCCAGTTTCTTAACGAAATATAAAATCCACTATGTACAATTAATTTGTAAGTCACGATTTTCTTGGCACTTGGAAATAAAATAGTAAATATATTTAAAAAATATTTCTAGTTATTTTTAAATTGTAAAATTAAAGATTAAGGCATTTTATGTAAAAGAAACAATTCTAGTATGTGATTCAAGATATTAAAAAAAAGGTTATCATAAAAAAGTAATATAAAAAAATTTAAGCCTACTCCTACTTAGGTCAATATTTTTTTTAATTCAGTTACTTTTTATTAAATAATTGCAATAAATACAAATATTTATCGAAAAATTCCTGATTTTCTCAAGAATTGAACTCGCATTCCTCACCTTCACGCGAAAAATATTTAAATCCTTGAATTTAACCGATTGAGCTACTGCCTGTCGATTTCAATTTTCATTGCAAACTGCTAAAACTCTATTTAAAGAATTAAAAATTCATTAAATTTTAATTAATGAATTAATATTTGAAAAAAACTGTATTAACATTAACTGTTCTCTACTGCAAGTATAAAAAAATGTATTTGAAATTGAGTGGATGGATAAAAAGTATTTTATTAAAGTAACTAATAATAGTAATTGAAAAAAAGATTATCAAAGATGTCAACACATACCAGACTAAAAAATTCACTCAAAGCTACTAATACATGCAACAGGCTTATTCAGTAAATTCACTCGAAGGTCTAATTCAAGTAAATTCACTCGAAGACCGAAACAAGCTCATTCATGTCCAATTTAAGCAAATTCATCCGATGACATCAAATGCAAAAGGGAAACTCCGCTCACCCCGAGCTCGAGGAATATGCGGGACAGCAAATCACATTTTCCCTCTCATTAACCAGAGTGGAACCAGCTCGAATTTATCCGTCTCCCCTCCACAAACTGTCTCCCTGCTCATCATCTCCCACTTCCTTCCTGAGATATGGCTCCCCGTTTCGCCATTTCCTTCGCATGGGGCTGGCGGAGAGGGAATAGTGAAAAAAGGTCAGTCTAAACGATGAAATATTTCTCCTGAATAGGGTTGTTGCTTAAGGCAGTTATTTCTTAGAGGAGATCTTTGATGGCTTGTTTTGTGCCGGACGAGAATTGTGGAGATTTAAGACCGGCCGTCTCTTTTTTCCTTGGCAATTTGTTGCGAATTTTTGGCGACATCTACTGGTGGGAGGACATACTTATAAGATCATTTTCCAATTGTTTATTTGGCAGGTGGTTGTGGTTTATTTGTCAGGCAAACATATTGAATGGGTCAATATATTAAGTGGTAAGAGTACAGACAATACATGATTTACTTTGCGACAGCAAGCTACTTAAAATATTGTTGGATAGTTTGCAATTTGTTGAGAATTTTTGGTGACATCTTCTGGTGGGGAGATTTAATTATTAGATCATTTTCCCCTATTATTTGGCCGGTGGCTATATTTCATTTGTCAGGCAAGGATATTGAAATGATCAATATATATGACGGTAAGAAGGCAAACAGGGGATGATGTGCTTTGCAGTTGCTCGTTACTCAAAATATTGTTGGATAGTTTGCAATTTGGCTGGAAAATTTTGGTGCCATCTACTGGTGGGTAGATATACATATTAGATCGTTTTCTTCTGTTATTTGACAGGTGATTGTGGTTTATTTGTCAGACCAGCATATTGAATTGATTAATATATTAAAAGTTAAGAGCACAGACAGTGGAGGATTCACTTTTCAGTTGCACTTAACTCAAAATATTGTTGGTCACTTAGGAAATTTGTTGTAAATTTTTGGCGATACATATTAGATCGTGTTGCTCTGTTATTTTACAGGTGGTTGTGGTTTATTTGTCGAGCAAGCATATTGAATTGATGAGTATATTAAATGGTAAGAGTATATATAGACAATACATGATGTACTTTGCGATTGCAAGTTACTCAAAATATTGTAGGACAGTTTGGCAATTCTTTGCGAATTTTCGGCGACATCTACTGGTGGGTGGATATATATATTAAATCGCGTTGCTCTGTTATTTTACAGAAGGTTATGTTTTATTTGCCAGCAAGCATATTGAAAAAATCAATATATTTAATGGTAATACTACAGACAGTACATAATGTACTTTACAGTTGTACCATACTCAAAATATTATAGGATACTTTGCAATTTGTTGCGAATTATTTCTTTACGTACTGATGGATAGATATACTAATTAGATCTTGTTGCTTTGTTATTAGACAAGGGATTATGTTTTATTTGTTAGGCAAGCATATTGAATTCCTCAATTTATTAAGAGTACAGACAGTACAAGATGTACTTTGCAATTACACATTACTTAAAATATTGTAAATCACTTTGGAAATTTGTTGTAAATTTTTAGCGACATCTACTGATGGGAGGATATTCTTAATAGAAGGTGCTCTGTTATTTGACAGGTGGTTGGATTATAATTGTCAGCAAGCATATTGAATAGATGAATATATTAAATGGTAAGAGTACAGACAGCACATGATGTACTCTTCAGTTGCACATTACTCAAAATACTAAAGGATAGATTTTTTTATACGTGAAATAGCCTGGATTGTAGGACGTTAGATTCCAATAATTTGGTCTG
This sequence comes from Argiope argentata, assembly GCA_026289955.1. Classification (NCBI taxonomy): domain Eukaryota; kingdom Metazoa; phylum Arthropoda; class Arachnida; order Araneae; family Araneidae; genus Argiope; species Argiope argentata. Next base: position 4,755,687 of record JAOUZG010051192.1, read on the forward strand.
CGAGTTAACACTCTAGTCGAAGATTCTTTGCATGTGTGGTGGTTGGCTCATATTAGATCTGTTGTGATCACTGTGTTCTCCATGTCGAGAGTAATACCTCTGGGGGTACTGGGTCAGAGGTGATCGTTCGCTGTTCCAGATCTAAATTATGATCTGTGGATGAATGAATGAAATGTATTAATGAAGTCCACCTCGTAAAAAGATTTTGTGATGTTGTGAGCTAGAATTCAGACTTCTGCCCTAGACTGCTCGGGGGTCCCTACCCTCAGAAGTTACTGCACCCCGCCTTCCATAGTAAAGCTGAACACGAGAACCCTTTTTTAATAAACGGTGTTAATATCTCCAACATTAACAGCATATTTGTCACTATAAGAATTTTAAATTTAAAAGAAAAACATTTGTCGATTTTTGATTCTTTTAATTTTGGACCTTTGTTCGTCAGAATAAACTCTTAAACCACTTTAGTTTTTCTTCTTCCTGATTAGATTACAGAATAATTATCTCAATTTAATCATGGAATTAATAATTTAATTTTATATCATGTTTTTTATTTAGTAATTTTGCAAAAAAGCATTTTTTTCTGTTTTTTAGACAAGTAACTGAGCAGCATCTAAGTTATAAACAATACTAGACAGACTTTCGGTATTTATAAACACTGTTATAAATAAGTAAATATGAAAGAGTGAAGAAATCTCACCAACTGCACTTGAAAAATACTTAATACAATTCTATTTTATTGAATTCATAATTTTCACAAAGTTTTTTGGCTGCTAAACTAAAAATGATTTCTTAATCTATTAGTTTATTTCTCGAAATACAACATCTAAATTTATAAGCAATATTAGACAGACCCTCGGTATTTATAAATATTGCTTTTAGCAATTAACATTATAACCAATTTTTAATAGAATTCCTAATTTTTACAAATTTATTTGGCTATTAAACTATTTAAAATGTTTAAATCTACGTATGTCTTTCTTTAAACAGAATTGTAGCTAAAGTTAACAAATGTTATAATATTGCAAAAGATCAAGAAAATGTTTTTGGTCCTAAACATAGCACTTAAGAAAGGTCATACAAGAACAAATTAGTTTAGGTCACACAATCATTGTTTCCCATTACCCTGTCTGGCCCTGTATTTTGCTATTTGCTTCGTAAAGGGGAAATTCCATGGGCTCATTTGTTTTATGTTCAATCCCGTTTTTGTTGCCGTTTGCTATCAATTTTTGAGTTTAATATAGATGTAATTTTTCCAAGAAAAAACGTGTTAAAAATGATACGTGTTGTGTGAGATAAAATACATTAACGTAAATTTAAGCATTTCTAGGAAACGAGTCATAATGAACAAAATATTACAACGTGAATCACTTCCGAAAGCTTGGGCATCTGATTTGTTACGCAAGGTCATTGCATATATATACTAATTCTTATTTCTTATATTAAAACGGTTTGAATTTTCATAATCCGGAGGACAAAAATACATTATTCTAATATATTCAAAATGCAATCAACTGTTAATTTTCATTGAAATAAAGTTTGGATTTCATACCCGTAGCGCCATTTGATAGAGAGAGAGAGATCTGAACTCAAAAAATAATTTCAAGAAGAAAAAATACAATATAAAGTAGAACATGAATAAAATCTGTTAATGCCAAAGATAAAAAACTAATACTTTTTATATTTAAATTAGTCTTAAGAATATAAACTTACAAAGATTTATTTAATTAGAATATAACTTTAAAGCTAATGCAACTTTAAAAATAAAATAAAACTTTAAATATTTTTTTTTAAAACTTCCGTAGAAAAGTGACGGAAAAACTGAGAAATACCATTAAAGAGATAAGAATTTAAAATTATAAACTAGTTTAACCATACCATTTAAATTATATTAATATATTCAATAATGAAAATTGATTTTTCTTATATTAAGCAAATATTTGGAAAAGAAGAAAATATTTTCTAAAGAAGTATAATAGTAAAATGTGTATCTTCATATGCTGTTTAGTTATTTAAAAATGTTGAAATAAGTAAATTTTTTTAAATGTTTAAAATTAATTAACATCCTGTGAAACTACAAGCATAATAATATGAAATCTCAAAGTATTTAGTTTGAAGCATTTATTATTGTCAAGTTGAAATGCTGGCATCGTTCCATTTTGGCGCCAACTTATTCACTAATTTGGCGATTTTTGGTTTCCGGCTCCATGATATAGAAATTTCTTAAGCGATAGATGGACCCACACTATTATACTGGACGATTAAAGTAAGCGGTTATATTTTTAAACGAAAGCCCTTCATTCTTATTTTAATAATCACATTTAAGAGCATTTCCTTGGACAATGTATTTTAAAATACTTCATTTTAATAGACTCAAAGAACTTGATTTTAAAAATGATCTCATTTGAATTTCTAAGTAGATGGTAATTTACCAAAAAAAAAAGTATAAAAATGAATGAGGTCCAATTCATTCAAAGCGTATTTGTGCCAACTTTCCAAAATTAAGACAGGAACAAAACTGGGGGGAAAATGGAGATAAAATTCGTTTAATGTCCATTCAAATTCTAAGAAGTTTAACAGCATGGAAATAAGATGATCCAAAAGTCACTGTGCATTCACAACACACAATAGGCAGCCACAATAAAGGGAGATCCAAGTCATCAAAAAATTGCCGTCGCTTTCTAAAAAAAAGGATAAAAAGAGAAGTATTTTCTGAAAACTCCATAAAAAATTACTTTTTCTCCGGAGTGACATCGAAATGGTCCTATCCAGATTTCAGCGGGAAATTTTCATTCATTTTCACTTCTTTTTCCTGGAAGTGGTCCAAGAAAGGAAAATTTATATGCTGATTGATATTGAAATCATGAACGAGATGGGAAGCACTCCTATTAAACTAAAAAGTACAATTTTCAGTTTGTCACTCTCGCATTTAAATATTTTTTTATTGATATACAGTATGACATTTACAGCCAAATAAAATATAAATGGGAGATAAAAAAAAATATTTGAGAATTAGATTAATATTTAACAGTCTTCGATAACAGATTGTCATGATTTACGATTTGTTATCTAACTGCTCATATGAAATAAGAAAAGAAGAAAATGGTTAGAAAAAAAAAGATTTACTTCAACAATATGGATGGAAGGGTAAATATTGAGGACATTTTTTTCTCTAGAAAATTTATTAGAATGCCGGCGAAAAGCAGTTATAATGAAAATATTTATCTTAAATGAAGACTATAAAAATGAAAGGACTAAATATATCACATACTATATAAGGCTTTATTTATTGAATTATTGTTATTACTTCACATGCCATCGCGTAAGCAGATATTTGAAAATTACATATTTTTTTATCGAAATATTTAATTTTAAACTGACAGGACATCTTTCTTTTCAAACATTATTAGCAGAATCATTTGTATCCATAACCTTTTAAAAACTGTTTCACATGTAATATTGATTATCAAAATATACAATGATGTATTTTAAAAAAATTTCTGCGAACCGGCTTTTGCTGAATTTCCACTGTGGGTTATGCCTGTATTTCGATTCATTAATTTAATTATATAATTGCTGTCTTTTTAATGCAGAAGGGAAGAGGTCAATCAATTAAATAATGTGAATGAACTAACTAAATAATAAGTGTGGATCACATGGAAACTAATGACTAAACTGTTGTGTTACAGCTATTTGATTTCCTAAAATTATTGTTGTTACTAATGACACTTGTCATGGACAGGTCCGCTAATGCATCAGCAGATTTTAAGCCGAAATAAGCGTTTCTTGTTTCAAGTAGTGTCACCTAGGGCCTAGAGTACAACTTCCGCTACACACTCGTCACATTAGCTTGCACAAATCCTTTTTTACAAGGTGGCACATTCACATATCGCACACATAGAACACAGAAAAACAATCATGCTCGAACCTGGACTCGAACCCGGGAAGCCCAGATCACGAGGAAGACACTCTACCTATGTGCTAGGACACCGGCAATTTCATAAATTAATATTATGAATTGTTTTACTTTGTATTTTATACATGTTTTTAATTTCAGTAAAAAAAGTAGAATATTGATACACAAAACCACAAAAAAGTCTTTTGTTTTAAGCCTTATTTTAGTTATTCAAATAATCTCCAAAAGACTCCAATTTAAAGACTTCATTAACACATTTTAGCGAAATAGGTTTTACTATAAACTTTAATCTGGGTGGCACTTAAAAGATACTTGGCATATTAATTCAAATTAATAAGTGCTTCAAAAATGCTAAAAAAGAAAATGATCCAGGAAGAACGATTATAGTTACTTAAACTAACGGCCCGTTATTCGCGAAGCGGAGATCGCCAAGCATTAAACTATCATGTTCGTGAAAAGACGCCAAGAGACATAACCGTTCGTCGTAAATTGGCCGCTACTTCAAAAAAGCGGAATAATAAAAAGCGTCCCCAAAGTGATAAAAGTGCTTTTGCAAGAAAGAGAGAGAGAGAAAAAAAAGCACCTTGTTTGCGGAATAGATAACTTTGTATAGTTAATGTTAAACGGTCGTTAAGTTGTTTTCTATTTAACAATGCTACAAGAAAGACAACATTTATTGCAATATTACTATTTATCTTTTTTTTTTCACTTCATAAAATCTGCTTCTTTTTTGTGATGTCGCTCTTTTTTCTTCAACTTTTCAAAACGCTTATTTTTAATGAGGCTTCATGGATGAAAGGATTATGAATGCTTCTCGTATAAATATTTGAAAAGCTAGGAGATTGTTAGAGAGCTATTTTAGTTAGAAAGCTATTTTGAAGAATGGTAATAAAATAAAACTTAAAAATGGCATCAAGATTATGCCTAATTTCTTTTAAAATAAAAGTTTTATTTTATCTGTGAGTTATACATTGCGTCATCTGTAAAAGAGGTTTCTTTTTTACAGTAATTTTCTGATCAGTAGTATATTTCGAACATAGTAAAACAGACAGCTAAGTTGACAGGGACAGTAAACAAGTCAATTAGAAAGATGTTATTAGCTGTTGTAAAATAAATAATTTCTTCAAAATAAAATTTCTGTTGCTTAAAAATATTAAGTTTTACATTCTTTGCAAATTCGGATGGTGAACAGCAAAGAATCAATCAATAAATAAAAACATTCTATTCATGAAGATAACATAATTAAAGTTAAAGCAAATCATTAGAATGTAAGTAAAGTTAAACCTTCTTTAATATGTTATATTGCTCAGTATTTAAAAATTAGGAATGTTATAATGCGTTTCACTAAGAATAGCAAAATAAAAAAATATATATATATCCACATTTAGTTCCGGGGCAAATTTAAATATTTTGGTGTATGTAGTTCCATTTGATAGTCAAACTCCAGCCAGAAAAACAAACATACAAAAAAAATAACGTGGTAGTGAGTACGATGTAACTGATTTTTTTTCATTTGCTTTGATATTCAATTATTCTGTACAATAACATGCTTTGAAGTTGTTGAGGAAAATATAAGCATCCGATTAAATTCTAATTAACACATTTATCATTTAAGGAATAACTATGTTCCTATTTTCCTGATTTTTCGGTTGTATGTCCTTCAAATGATTGTAGCCTCATATGCACTTTGCATAATGCATCATATATATATATATATATATATATATATATATATATATATATATATATATATAGCGACTTCATTCTAAAATATTCTCTTATTTCCTGATTCATTCCACTCTCTCTAGTTAATTATTCAACAGAAGCTGTGTAAAATTGCTGAATCAGTTAAACTTTGTCTACTTTCCCACACTCCAAGTGTAGGGACAGAAATTAGCCAGCTTAACAAATTCCCTTAAAAAAGATCCCTACGATTCCCTTGCACGAGCTGTACATGTGATTGACATGTGTCAAAGATCTCTCTTAAAATCTGAAAGTATAAATTCAGAGGGATAAAAATTTTATAAGCTTTTTCGTCATTCCATTTTGTGTTGTTCTGTGTTGTGCTTGTAGTTTTTGCTTGGACATAATGCCTGCTTCCGGTGGTGGAATAAAACGAACTTAAAAATTCATCCTGTCTTCTCCATGATTCCGGCCACGACTCTGCTATCTGCTTTCAACAATTAATTTAATTGTTTTTACGTTATATATATAT
>JAOUZG010051192.1:4765021-4834061 GCA_026289955.1 Argiope argentata
ACACACACACACACACACACACACACACACACACACACACACACACAACCGAACTGGAATGGTCTCTCTGAAATTTTCTCGCATACTCTCTATTAAAGAGGTTCTTCCTCCGCCTACTATGAATCTGAAAACCTTTGATAAATTGTGAAAAACACCAACTTCTGCAAATCGAATTTTCTTCCCAGGCCTTCAAATTCGCTGTATTAAGACTAGAATATGTTAAAATTCTTTCCTCGTTTTAACGGAAAACCTTGAGAGATATACATCAGCGAAATGAGATAAATCAATTTTGTTGCCATTCGGTCATCAATAACATTGCATTTTAACGTATATTCTGACAAAATTAATCATAAATCTGTGCCTTAATTTTCGTCAAGTCGCCAAATTCCGTAATTTTCCCGAATGAGCTCCATTGGATTGACTGTGATTAATTTTGTCAGCATAATGCCAAGATTTATATATTACGTCTTGTATCCCGTGACTCTTTCTTGCCATCCATAAAGTTGAAAAATTGCCTGTCTCCTTGGCGTTGACCAATAGCGGCGAGGAAATGAGCTTGGCTCTGTAAAGAAGATTGTAACGTTCGATCCATAACGCTTCATGAATCATTCGATTCAATGAATAGGCACTTAGACATTTTCCAATAAATGGGGAACTTTCATTCACTTTTACATTAATAATTAAGATTAGGCATCTCAAAATAATTCTTTCAAGCTAGAATTTTTAAGGATAAACTGACTTTTTAAAACAAAACGTAGGATCATTTAAGATCATTTCCGAATTATAAACTTTCATGTGGGAAAAAAATACATTGGCGAAATCGATCGGTAGTTGAGTCAGAAGAAATCTACCGTGGTTTTTTTTTATCCGTATAGAATACGCAGTCAAGGATTTTTTCCCTCCTCCTCAGAAATGGGTAGGGGTCGGGTGACTAATTAAGTTTATGAAGTTTTATTGGAAATAAAAATGGGGGAAATTGGTGCTATGAATGAGACTAAGGGATTCTATTAAAATTCCCAATCTCTATCTGCTCTCCTCCTTGGATCGACCTATTGCGGCTGGGAAATCAGTTTGGTGCTGTAAAAAACATTGTAACATGTGTTCCGTAACATTTTATGAATCATCCGAATCAAGGATGTTGTTACAAAAACAACACACATTCTCTCCGGGTTCGTTTATGGCAGTGGACAAACGGTGTCATGAAGACACACAATCAATCAGCAGGCCTCAGTTGAAAATAACAATGACGTTTATCCGCGCAAAGAAGATACTAATACAGACTACAAATATGAACAGCCGAGACGAACATATATCACACAGCAGCACACTACAGTGAACGGTAGCTTACAAGCGGTAATCGTCCACAGCTCTCAAAGCAGATACAGAATCCAGCAGGAGAGGGGCTCTTTTAGCTCCACTCTACGGTATCTCCAGACGGCTGAACTTATCACTGTCTCCCCGCTTTAGTTACCGATTCACCACCACACACTGGCTACTTCTCACACTATCATTAACGCGGTACCCGCTCAGCACTCAGCAGTGCTGATCTTAAAATGGGCTTTCTTTCAATGACATTGTTCGTGCTGGGAAGCAATTTTACAGATTTGTAACAATATGTATTTATTTGTTTGACAATAAATTTGGAATTCACATTACCCTTTACAATAATAATGAAGATTAGGAATCTCAAAATACCTTTCTAAAACAAAGATTGCATTGGAGAAGGAGAAAAAAAACAGAGGTTCAGCAGTGGGAATGGTCTCCCCCAAACTTTCTCGTATACTCTCATAAACCTGTCATGCCAGAGAACGCTTTGCCTATCATAGGCGTTTATGGCGCTTTGCCTATCATAGGCGTTATAGGCGTTACGAAATTTTAAATATTAGAGAGAATTTAGCAATTTTATCAAATCTATATTGTCATTCTTGGCGAGTTGTTATGGCGATTGAGATTTTGCATATGATTATAGCATTCAAAAATCGAATCTGTGTTTTTGATGTGTTTTTCTCAATCGATTGAAACAAAAAGAAAAAAAAATGACACAAAACAATACTTTCAGTCACAAAATATCAAAAGAAATTTCATATATTTAAATCATTGCATTTTTGAGATATCGCATTTAAATGTTACTGAAAGTAAATCGACGGATGGACAAACCTTTGTTGGATTTGGTGCAAAATCTGGTAAGCGTCTACACTATAAATTTTATATATATGTGTCGAATTCTATTCTATCTATCTTGAGCTACTAATTTTGTAGTTATCGTATTAACTTATATTTGACAACAACAGCGAAACAAACAGACTTCTTTTAAACAGAACTTGCTCAAAAATGGATTTAAATCTATAATTTTGGTGTAAAAACCATAGATTAATTTTCATCCGTCTAGCTCAAATCGTTTTTGAGTTATCTTTGTCACAAACAAGTAAGCGGATTTTTTTCCCAAAAAAATATTTTTTGAACTCAGGGATGTCTAAAATGTGTAAATTCATCAAAATCTCGTGTTCAAATTTTTTATCGATTAATATACTTTCTTTATACTAAGAAGCTGGAAAAGTAAAAAAGCATAGGAATGCCCTTTTGAGATGTTTGAGGAATTATATGCTTTTATGTGTAAACAAAGGAAATTTGTGAAATCGCTTCTGTAGCTAGATCGGAAGAAATCTATCGTGTTTCTTTTACCCATATAGAATATTTAGTAAAGTAATTTTAAAAAAAATATGGGTAGATGGTTTGGGGGAGGGGTTATAGATGTCCATCGATAGTTGACTAAGCATCGTGAGCCTTACGTCTTTGCTGAGTCTGTATAGTGAATATTATTGAAGGCGGGGATTTTAAATTAAAAATATTCATACTAAAAATATAATAATAGGTTATATGTTTCGTGGATTGAATTTTTTAAATATATAGTCTCAGAATTTTGTTTCAAATCATGTTATTGTTAATATTATGCTCGAATAGTTAAAAAAAGTGAAATTAAAAAATGATATATGAAAAGAAAATTGATTTTTTGGGAAATTAGTTGCTATTTTCATAAGACAAAACAGTATATCCAGAAGTCATAATTTTGAGTGATTAGCTATCAATGAATAAATTTAAATGAAAGCATTGGAGTGTGGGTAGTGTGTATGAATGTATGAATAAATGGAGGGAACCGACTACAAAGAAGTGGGAAAGTAATTAAGTTAAAATCCACTTCAATACTAAAAAAGACGACACAATTAGTTGCTATTAATAAATTCAGAAATTATGAATGAAAAGCGGGAAAAGATAGACTTAATTAGATATCTCAAACAACACTGGCAAAACAAACCTCAACTGTCATGGGTCGGTGACTCACTATCTACCAATGAAAAAACGAATATTTCTTGCCTTCAAATATCGGATACATCAAAATGTCCTAACCAAAACAACATCATTCTCACACATGATAATAAATTTCTTTACAAGAACACAAAGGGTAGACCTTTTAGTTTCTTGTGAGAAGTGAAAAATTAAATGGCTTAATGGCATGGAAGTCTATATGCGTTTGTAAGCATATATTAAAATTCTGTTTAAATTGTTCCCATCTTGATTTAAAGGAACCCGAGAATTATTTTCAGACGTACTTATGGATTTTCTTTTCTGGTCTGATAAAGAGAAGACCATTTGAGACATTGTCCCATGATCAAACTTTCCAGCTCTGATGACGAGAAAATATTTGAACTAGAGCAGCTTTGAACTGTATAAAATCTGTATGAGACCTATTTTGTGCTTTACACTAGTTATTTTTTAATATAGAAGCTAACACTTTACCATTAGGACGCCCTGTCGGTTAGCAGAAAATAATCATTAAGAGAAGTATCTAATCTAATTTCTGAATAACCATTTTCCAGTACTTTTTAAGAGGTACGAAGCGATGCATATAATGTTTATAATATTACTTTTTAATACTCTATGAAATCTCGGAACAACCATGTTCTGTGATCGAAATTCAAAATAGAGTCGGAAAAAAATCCCAAAACAGGCAATTTGTGAAATAATTGCAATTGAAATATTAGTAACTGCATGTACAACTATGCAAGCTCAGAAAAAAATAATTCTAATGTTGCATTTACCAAAATTAATTATATATGGGTTATTTTTTTTCAAAACAAAATTTCATTCCTTGGCAAATAAAAAAAAAAAAATAAATAAATAAAATGAAATGTTCTATCGTAAATTTCAAATTATCATGTGATAACATGATTATTTTTAAGTCATTATTTTTCTTAATTTATTTAAGTCGTTAACCAATTTAAACTGGTTTGAAACAATCACGACACTTCTCTATCCTCCCTCTTTCTATATATATATGATACATTTTTTAAAACTTTCCTTTTCAGTTTTTCTAGCTGGCAACCAAAATTTTGGAGCTCGACCGATTTTGAGATGAAATAACAATAAGAGGCCATAGTTCTCCGTCGGCCTTTAAAAAATGCATCTTCTGTCAAAGAAGAATGCATAATAATAAAGCAATGCTGGTAAAAACAGGTAAAATATTTTTGTCCTCAAATTTCACATGATTCTAACCAAAATAACATCATCATATTCTCCCATGATAATAACATGCCACTTACTTATGGATGTAATTCAAAGAATAAGTAATTGCTCAGACCTGAATTTAATCATATGACTATGATTCAAAATTCAATAAGGCCCAAGATCTAACTAAAACATTATTAGAATGGGTATAGAAGCTTTTCATTGAATGGGAACTGTGAATTGGAGGTGATAGAAGTTAAAGCTGATTTATTTTTCGCTGTAGAACATTTATATATTATAACTATTCTTAAGTCAGGTTTTATTACAAAAAGTCTTCTTCCTGAATTGATTTATTTATGTTTAAATAAAATTAAGTCAGATTAATTTCTTTTTCTATGCCACTATAAAGTTTTTGACAATAATGTCCGATATGGCAGAATCATATATATATATATATATATATATATATATATATATATATATATATACTAAATGACCCATTTATTCGCTAAATCTCTCTAACAATTCATTCAGGTTCAGAAAAAATACCTTCCTATAAGTTCAACGCTCGTTTACCCATCATCTAAATTAAATTGGACAGACTGAATGTACTTAAGCAATAATATCATTCGCAGACGAATAATTTAAATCCCCCTTTTCCTATCGCATCGTCATCCCCATTTCCATTACTCGGAGATAATTAAAACCGTTCGTAAATCAACGGGGTAGACATAAATTTAGCGCATTTGTTCCAAAAATCAAGACGAACTCTCCCAGACACGGCGGGATGGATTGGAGCAGCCCGGGGGTGTCTCCACCCCTCTCAGCAAACGATTCCCCCGCAGCGCAGGGCTGCGCGGGAAACAGAATTGATCCGGAGAAGGTCACCCCTTTTCGTTGGCTTTCCTGCGTGGCGCGCTTCACTGCCGAGCTCACTTCCAGATGGAAGACCGGCGAGGGAAGACATGCGTTCAGGGGGTGAGTGAGCCTTTTTATTCTTCCTCTCTCCATCCTTTCCACTACCCTCTTCTTCTATTAATAACTATCGTCTGTCTTAAAACGATCGCTCTGGCAGACCCCCTCATAGAAAGAATCAGTCGAAAAAAGAGTGGGTGGAAAAATCTGATGGTGTTGTTAAGAGATGGTATCGTTGAACAGTTCAGGTGTTGGTGGAATTTAGAAAATTGGAGGTGCTCTTTTGTTTTGAGGTGCATTTTAATGGCCGCTTGTAAATAATGTTTTTATTTGTTTTAGGATTTTTTTTCTTACTGTTGATTTGCAATATTTTCATATTAAAATATTGGTCTTTATTTATATATCCAAATAGATTAAATCAAATTCAATTCATTTTGTCAATAAAGAAGCAAATAATTATTTAAATGCTATTAAAGCGTTTCTCTAGAAAATATTTTATTTAATGAGCTGAAGTTTCAAAAGAATAATTGTTTTTCAAAAACAAAACGGCTATTCTAATGAAACTAGCATTATAATTTTAAACATTAGACATAAAATGGAAAGATAGCATAACTAGTAAATATCTAATATTTGAGTATAAGTAAATAATTTCTTTAATAAGCGGGAATTTCAAAAAAAAAAAGTGTTTATCCAAAACGACTACTCCTTTCATTGCAGCTATGATTGCAATGAAACTAATTTTATAATTTTGTACATAAAACAGAAAATCGAAAGATAGTATCATTAGTAAATATCTAATATCTAAGTAATCACTAGCAAATTTCACTAATAAATATTTCATTTAGCGAGCTGAATTTAAAAAAAATGTTTATCAAAAACAAAACTATGAGTAATGAAACTAGTATTATAATTTTGTACGTGAAACATAAAATCGAAAGCTAGCATCTCTAGTAAATGTCTACTATCTAAGTAAACGCAAGTAAATATTTCATTTAGAGAGCTGAATTAAAAAAATGTTATCAAAAACACAGCGAACATTCTAATGATACTAGTATTATAATTTTATGCATCAGACATAAAATCATCACATAAATCATACACATTTTATACATCAGATTAAAAATATATATAACTTCACTAGTAAATAACTATTATCTGAATAAACAATAATAAATTTCTCTAGCAAATATTTTATTCAATAAATTGAATTAAAAAATGTTTTTCAAAAACAAACCGACAATTCTAATGAAACTAGCATTAAAATTTTGCACATAGACATAGAATGAAAATATAGCATCACTAGTAAATGTCTAATATCTAAATAATCATTTATAAATTTCTTTCGTAAATATTTCATTTAAGGAGATGAATAAAAAAAAGGGTTTTTCAAAAACAAAGCAACAATTTTAAATGAAACTAACATTATGATTTTATACATCAAACATAAAATCAAAAGATAGCTTCAGAAATAAATATTTAATATCTGAGTTATCACAAGTAGATTTATATAGTAAATATATCATTTAAGGAACTGATTTTTTTAATGTTTTTCAAAAACAAAATGAAGATTCTAATGAAATCAGCATTATAATTTTATATCAGGCATAAAATCAAAAAATAGTATCACGAATCAGATCAAAGAATTGTAAAATATTTCTTATAAAAATTAAGATTATCAAATATTGTACAAAATGAATTGAAAAGTATTCCGTAACATTATCTAAAAAAGTAATAATTTTAAATCATATTAATTAAATTTATGATTAATACTAGAAAATTACAGCAAAGATATAAAATAATTTTAAAAAATGAAAGAATGGACAGAAAATGAAAGTGCTTATAATTAAAAGGTATTGTAAACTTTGAAGGTTACTTTGAATGGTGATATGAGATTTTATATCATTTTAGGCATTTATGCGATAAAATCATTGACGAAACAAGGGTAATTTACGATGTCTATATTATAATTTACATAATTCTTTAAAAATTGTGAGATTAAAGTATTTAGTTTCAAATAGTTGATCAACTCTTACCCGTAAACCGTTTTCTTAAGCATTTTGATTAATTACAGAACCTATATGTTGTAATTGTTATGGAAATGGATGAAATTTTTTTCCTGCTTACTTAAAATTGCAAAACTTTATCAATATTATTACATTTTTTATTTATGCATTATTCCTAAACTAAAGTACATCAATTAATCAATAAGATCAATCGTTATCAATTTTTTCGATATAAATGATTATTTTGTGGAAAATTCTACTTTTATAATGATTTAAAAATGTTAAGATACTTTGTCAAAAATAAATGCAAATGGGTTATATTTAATAATACGGAAAATATATACCTACATATATCCATAACTTAATTATTCGTAATAATTTTTTTATACTTACACCTAAGAAGCACATTTTTATTATATAGTCGCTTTCTTAAGTTTATGAATATTGAAGAATAACTATACTTAAAAATTAAAGAGAAAATAAATCTATTTAAACCTTAAAAAACATTTTTCTTAGTGAAATTTCAAGTTTCAAGTCAAGAATTTCCCTCATTAAATAAATTTCTGTTCAATTATTCATTGATTTAAATTTAAATTTATGACGAATTTGAAAATGAAAAAGAAAATTTTACATTTAATAAATATTTGAATAGACATAAAAAATTAATTTGTATCCTAAGAATAAAAACTTTAAAATCAAAATGTGTATACTAACTTAGATTGGAATGCCTAATTCAGGATTTTTGAAATTCTTAACATGATAATGTTTACAAGATGAATTTATTTGCTAATTCAGTCATTCTATTTATTTAAAGTAAAAAATATCCAAATTGCTTCACAGAACAGTCAGTTAGACATATTTGGCACGTAATTACTTTTCAAGTGCAAGTAATAGTTAAGTAATGGTCTTTCGAATTTCAATTAGGTTATTTTATAATTAGTCATTAAAAGAGACTGATAAAATACTGATATTAATTAAAAATTAAGATATATATATTTATTTCAAAAGTTCCAGTATATAATTCTGCACAAAATCACTTCCTCCCTGGCAAAAGATCTCAAAAAAAGCTTTTTATTGATGCTAATTTTATTTTTTGTAATATCATTTTATTTTAATAATCTTCCCAATTTTTTAAACATAATATTTAAACAATCTTTTTTTCTTTACATAATAGTGTTCCATAAAATAGAAGGAATGTGATTTACCAACACTAATATTTGATAAACCAAACAACAACAACAAAAAAAAACGAATTATAGAGTAGAATTTTGGGATTAAAGAAAGAGTCCTCCAGGTTGAAACCCTAATTTCTGGAAACTTAGTTAAAAGTGCTAATAGTAATTCATTAATTGCTAATAGCACTTAACCTAAAGATATCTTTGAGAAACTCTTGCATCAATTAATATTCAAGTTTAATCTGAAGTTAACTTTTGAAATATTAATAACCGATAAAATTCAACCCGAGGGTCCCATTTAATTTTTTTTAATGAATTACTAATAAAATTCACCCTGAGGATACTTTTTGAAACTATTTTATTTACTAATGAAATTTAATCTGGGGGTTATTTGGAAACCTCTTATACTAATTCCTAATAATGTTCAATCTGATTATACTTTTTGAAACATATTTCATTTATTACTAATAAAATTTAATCTAAGGATACTGCATTTTGAAATCTTTTATATTAATTAACAATGAAATTGACTTTGAGGGCATCTTCTAACATCTTATACCTTAATTACTAATAAAATTTTACCTAAGTGTACTTTTGGAAACATTTGAAGTTAAATTCTAAAACAAAATTTAATTGATAGCATATTTTGAAACCCTCTGTTTTAAATTCTAATAAAATATGAGCTGATTGACATATATCTTTATGAGGAAGTATACGAGAAAGTTTCTAGGAGACTGCCTCTGCTGGTTTATCGCGATGATAGTTTTATTCTGAGATTCTTTCTGCAAAATATTTGAATCAAAAAACTAAGCATAGAATACGTCAACTGATGCTATAAAATCAGACGATTCATGCATAGCCATCAAAATATTATCATACTATATTTCAGACAAGAAATTCAAATTTCTGACTTCCCTGCCCTTTACTATCTCATTTCGACTAAAAAATATTACATGTCGTCTCTTAAAATTGAAACCTATCTTCCATATCCTAAATTTATCTACCAAAAGAAAAAAAATCAAAATCAATGGAAGATCCCCCATGCATTTTTTGAAATTACCTACATAACATATATGGACTTGAATCAGTAAAATAAAGTAGGAAATTTAGAGTTCCTCATTTTGTTTACTGTGAATAAAATTGTGTAAAGATCTTTTATATACAAATAACAAACTAAATATCAATTATCTAATTTTATGTGAGACAGACTGAAGGCAGCTAATCAGTGGATAAATATTGTTCGATATTCCATATAGATTTATAATGTTGGCGATAAATGTTCACATTTTATTCATATAATAGACAAATTAGTGTTAAGTCTAAATAACACATATCATCCACATAGATTGTTACATTTTGCATTATTGTATTCATAGATAGACAAATAAATGTTGTTCTGAAAATAGTTTTTTTTGCGAGAAGATTTGTTAAAAAAATCTAGAATTGACATTATTTGAGGCTTACAAGAATTTCTGTTTTGTTTATTTCGAGTTAAAAAAAATAAAAACAAAGAGAATGATTATGATTATAAAATAGAGACAAAGAAAACGAAATTCTGTTAAATAGATACAAAAGAAGAATTTTAATAAATAAATAAATTTTTGAAGAATGAGGAATTCTAGACAGTTTTTGCCCAATAAGTGTAAGAATAGTTTTCAAAAGTAAGTTGATTCGCAATCAAAATCATTTCGATTACTATAGTTTTTATTACAAATGTATAAGAATATGATAAAGTTCTCACTATCACTAAGTTTTCCACTCAATATTTTTGTATCCAGTTTCAATAAGTTAGGAAGAACTCCAGTTCAAATACGTAAAATTATAAAATAAGAATACCTCCAAAATATACCATTTCAATTCTTAATAATGCGATATTAAGAATCAGGATGAGGAAAAATTTGAATTAATAAGCTAACTTACGTTTTTATTCGATGGTTGATTGCATCAGAATGTGTGCTTAAGAATGGTCCTTGCTATTATGAAACCTTTTTCTTATATTAGTGGAAGGAACCTACATAAAAACCTGCATAAAAAAGAAAGGTGTTTACGCAAAAGATGTCGATTCCTTCCTTCATTTTGGCATTGAAAATGCAAATAAGAATTACTGCATCTACCTTTTCCTTCTAATAAAATATAGTATTGTTTGTTGAAGTGTTTTATGGTGTCAAACGTAGTTTTTTCAACTAAGTGCCAATGGGACGAATAACAGTTTTCACAGACTTCTGTCTTATCATAACACAATTTGGTTATAAAAATCAATAATTCTTTAAGATAGCCAAACACGTTAAAAATACCAATTTTTTCTAAAAGTGACATTTTTTTAAAATTTTTTTTATTGTATAGACAAGTCTTTCAACTATCCGAAACCGGTTTACTTTTATCTCTACGTTTATTAGAATGAAAGATATTAATATATTCGTAATGATCGGTAAACTTAAAGTGGACCTTTAAATAATCGAAAGTAACAATTTAAACTTCTAAAAACTTGCTAAAATTTGTATAAACACAAAATTAGTTTTAAATATTTTTAATACGGAACATTTTTTGTACTGCAAAATGTTAAATGCCACTGAGAGTTTCAACGGTATTTTATAGAAATTTCTACATAAAAATGTTTACATAAAGGGAATTAGTTTCTACATAAACATATTAAAACATGTTAATTTTATTATTACACTAAACAAGTTAAACATAACAATTTATTATTTAAATATACTTTAAATGCATTTTTCTCAATATTGATATTTACTTATTTTTTGCTCACTTCAAATCAAATAAAACATAATATAATTATACTATCACTTTGAAATTTGGTGGACTCCGTCCTTATACTATTTTCTAGGGAATGAGTTAAAATAATTTAGATTGGGTTAATATTTTTTGTTTACTGCCTATTGTTTGAATAGTAACGTCATACATTTACAAAATATTTCATGATAAATATTTGATTGGTTCTAAATTTTTTTATTATTATATCTATAAGATTGTAGTTCATTCCCTACAGAAAAATATGTAGTTTTTTTGGTACAAGTTTTGCTGAAATGAGAGTAATAATTTTTGGTGTAGCCAAGTTGAAGCTCTTACAGAATTTGCTTACATTTACGCTATTAAATACCAATTTTCAAAAAGTTTTAACGTTTATTTCAAATATTGACATCCTAATACTAATTAATAAAGTCTTAAACCCAGAAGTATGGTTAAAGTATGTCCACATCATATTTTTCTAAAAAAGTGCTCCCAACATGTTCCGATATCTAAAGATTTAAATTAAAAGAAAAATTAAAATGTTATTGGCATTGTGACGTATCGATGGTCTAATAAGAAATAAGAACAGTCGGCATCGCCATTTTTCTTTCTTTATGCTGTTTAGCCGCACGTTTTGAAACTATTGAAAACTTACATTCTGTATGAGTTTAATGTGGCAATTATGAAGTTTGATTTTTAAGTTTATGATATTTTGATAAAGAAGATTAACTATCAGCTCTGCTTTTTTCATCAAGAACTTATTTTTGCCATTTTCATAAACACCATCATCAACATGAATAGGCAGCTTTCACCTGTCGTTTAAAAAAATTTACTAAGCAAACTTTCATGTATCATCTAACCGATGCAATATTTTTTAATAATCACAAAATCTAAAATTATTTTTGCATTACTTGTTAAACACGAAAAAAAAATCATTACAGATGATTGCATTCTGACATGAAATATTACATGCAAAGAGGTATTGCAAATTGTTAATATGTTCACTTCAGCAAACTGTAGTTGATGTATCTAACGGTAAAAGTAATAAACTGGTGATTATATATAATAGCCAAAAATTATGAATAATCCCCACTGGTAAGAAATAAAAATCACCACCAAATTTAGTGGAAGATTATGCACAAATACTGGTTATTATATATGATCACCGGATTAATCACATTGACAGTAACATATGTACTTTTCAAAGTATTTAAATTTTAACAAATTAATAAAACACTAAATTATCTTTTTAGATTCGAAGGAAGGAAATGTTTAAAATTCCATGTTGTTAACGATTTGAAAATGAATAAAAGCCAATTCAATTGACAAAAATAATTTCAAAAAAGTTTATTATTTGAATGAACTGAATGAAGTTGAAATGAATTGAATGAAATTGAAAAAAAGTTGAATAGAAGAAATATTTTAACGACGAAGAATTCTTCACTCTGAACAGCTCATCTAAACACAACCAATAAATAAAATGGTTTATTGAATTATTAATTATGATTGAAGATAAAATTTGATTTCAAATTTTTACAAATGAACAAAATTGTTAGTTATAGCAAACAACTGAGCCGAGAAAAGGAATTAATTAGTAAAGGAGAGCAATTATAAAATGGGAAGATTGTCTCAGAAAAAATTCGTACAATAATTGCTGAGAATAATTTTTATGAACATAAATAAAATGTAAATTTATGATTAGAATATCTTTATTTTGGAATTAAAAGGCAATGCACTGTTAAATGCATATCACTCTAGCAAACTCCGGTGATTCTTTTAAATGAAAGTACAGTTAAAAAATACCATAATTTTTAAACATATAACTGTAAAACTGAGAGACGGAAATGACATTTGAAAAATGTCTACACTTAGATAGGATTCTAGATAGAAACTAATCGAAAAATTCCATTTTGAAAACAGGGTAGTATTTTTCGTCATAATATTATTGATAAAATGTCGATTTTCCGATGCTCGTTGAATGCTCCCTATTTATTTTTTTAAAAATAAACTTCGAACTAGTATGTCTCCAAGTAATTTTGATAGGTGAAAAATATTTTAGACATACCTATTCTATAAAGTATAAGCTAGAAAGCAAAAAAAAAAAAAAAAAAAAAAAAAGAAAAGAGAGAGAGAGAGAGAGAATCGTCAAGCTTTTGCCCATTTAATTATGGAGTTTCAATTTGCCAAAAATGACAAAACTTGAATATAGTTTTATGTAACATAATAATATTAGAACTGGAACTGAAAAACTAAAAGAAGCAGTATCAGTTTTAGAAAAGCAATTCCATTATTGTCTTCTTATGTAAGTTTAAATTTTTTTTATTGGATTCTAGATAAAATTAACATAATCGATGATAATTTATGTTGATTTCATGTACTCATCTATGAATGCTCACATGACAAATGAATGACGTCATAAACTATGCTGAAAAACACAACTTCCTCCATGATTATTTATTTCATATAACATAAGATCCGATAGATATAAGACGAGAAATTACCTGATCTCGCGTATGCAGGTTCTCGCTTCCCTGCATAGAAGTGACGATGTTGAGGCGATAATGATCCACCAGTTATCTGATTGTGGTAGCACGACCCGTTTCCGATTATGGGATATATTCAGGGGATTTGATGAATTGATTGGACATTGTCAAACAGTAACGAACCAAAGAACTCATTTATTGTCGTTCAATAATTTGAATGCTCACGAGAGACGGAATGCATCTTTATAATTATTTATATATAAATTGGTCTAGTTTGCCACCCAGTTTCGAAAATAACAAAATTAGAGCTCGGAAACAATTTTTCAAAAATCTTTCGTGAGATAAGATGACGTGGAACTGCAACAAGTTTTTGAAACCAAAATAAGGATATCCTGCAAAAAATTGTCTTTACTCCTCATTACTCTTAATATAATTGCAGTTGATATTAAAACATTGATAATATAAAAAAGTGTTGTTTAATAATACAAGTGCCTCTTATTAATTATTATACTCTATTAATTATTTATACATAATTGGTCTAGTTTGCTTTCCAATTTTGAAAGTAACTTGGAGCTCGGAGACAATTTTTCAAAACTCTTTCGTGAGATAAGGTTTCGTGGTATTGCAACAAGTGTTTATAAACAAAGTAAGAATGTGATATAAAAAAGTGTCTTCATTCCTCATTACTCTTCAGTAAGGACATTGTTTAAACAAGTCACTAAAAATGAACAAATTATATTTTAGTATAATAGCAGTAAATATTGAAGAACAGATCATATAAAAAGTTGTTTAATAATCTGAATGCTCACGAGAGACGGAATTCATATTTATGATTGCACATAATTTGGCCTAGTTTGCAACGCAATTTCGAAAATAAACGAAAATTGGAAAATATGTCATGAGAGATGTTTCATGGAGCTATAACAAGTGTTAGTAACCAAAGTAAGGACATGACATAAAACATTGTCTTCATTCCTCATTATTCTTCAGTAAGGAAAGTGCCTGCACAAGTCACTAAAAATGAATAAATAATCTTTTAACTCTTTGAGGTTGTATGTCTACTCTCAGCCACATTCAAGAAAGGAGCATCATTTTGACATTTTATTTATTCCTTTTTAAAAATTTTAATTGTTAAAAACATCTACAGAATGTTAAAATGATGCAGATTTATTTTTCAGGGAAACTCAACTTAAAGCAGTTGCATCTAATTATTTTTTGGGTGTAATAAACAAATCCATGAATTAGGTGAATAATTATGCATCGAAATACTTTTTGGACTGCAAAAGGTTAATATAATTGCAGCTGAAATTGAAGCCTTGATAATGCGTCCCAATGGACATTTTAGATGAAGGAAGTCCCATAAATTAATTAGGGGTTACAGTGAAATATGAAAAATTGATCTTGAAATTGCTTCAGAGGGCATTTCATATAATTAAACATTGCCGAATGCAAAAGGTTACTGATATATTAATGGAATCTGACAATAAGAATAAGAATGAGATTAAGTCATCTTTCACTTAATGCAACTGTTAAATGTTAAAATTAAGTTTAAGTTCACTTACCCTTTTAGAATTTACATTTAAAATAATCGTTCGCATTCTAGGTTATGAACCTAACTTAATTAGTATTTTATTTACTGGCTTAAATATTTATTTATATTGATAAAGATAATTTAATTATCTATTAGAGTCTTCAACTTTTCGTGAACAAGTGATTGTGGAATTAAAAAAAATTGTCTTTTAATAATTTTCCATAATGTTCTTATTTCTTGGTGAACTTTATTAATTTTTTTACATATACATTGTAACTCTAATCATAATAATATGAAATTGCATCATAATTATATCTGAATGTTGTGACTTTACTTTATTATAAGATATTAATTATCATCATTATCATTATAATAAACTTAATATTTATAATTATTCTGCACCCAATATTCTTGTTCTGTGAATGATACCATAGGCATGCTGAAAAAGTTGCATTCAAGTATTACAAATAATACACAAGATGCATACTCATTTTCGCAAGCGCAATTACAAATAATATTTTTCAGAAATCTATGCTGGTGTCTCAAATATTCCCAAGAAATAGGAAATATGCATTTTAAAATATTATGCTAAAGTTATGCAAATCTTACACAACATACAAGCATTATCATTCTGTTGAAAAATGCCTTTCATATTATCAAGATATAAGAATTAAGAAACACTCTACAGAAGCTATGCATATTTTACATATCATATATGCATTATTAACAAATGAAATTATGATGTTTTGAATATTGGCAAGGAATATGCATTCTCAAACACACTACAGAAGTTATATATATTTTATACAGCCAAGAATGTATAACTGTCATATGAGAAGAGGTTTGTATTATGTGCATACTAAAAATTAAAATGCTTAACTGATAAAGAAAAACTTGGTTAATAGTTAAGAAACAATTTAAAGCAAGTTGTTTTCTTATTCATGACAGTAATTTATATGCATAAAAGTAAAAATGCATGAATTCGTGAAGAAGGCATTCTACACTCATCATCATAACACTCATTACAAAGTCATATATGCATACTTATCCTCATAACACTCATAATAAAGCCATATATGCACACTCATCATCATAACACTCATTTAAAGTCATTATGCACATTCACTATCATAATACTCATTACAAGGTCATATATGCTCACTCATCATCATAACACTCATTACAAAGTCATATATACACATTCATCATCATAACATTCATTACAAAGTCATACAGGGACACTCATTACAAAGTCATATATGCACTATTATCAAATGTAAAAGAATGTTTTAAATATTGCCCAAAAATCTGCATTATAAGACAACCAACAGATTTTAGTTTAGTTCAGTTATATTGACGCCCCGTTTTAAAGCAATACTAAGGCTACTGTAGGACGGGCATGGTAATTTTTAACCGTGGTCAGATGATGAGGTCGACACCTGAGTTAGACATCCCATCCTTCCTCTCCACACCATACCAGCGGGAGGACGCTTGGCCTGACGGATTTAGCGGGCAATAAACCCTCATACACTAGGGTTTATCGGGGGAATCGGGTTTCGAATATGAAGCCTTGCGATTCCCGAGCCGAGATCTTACCTCGAGGCCGCCGCGTCCCTCAACCAGCAGAAGTTTAACATATTTTACACAAAGAAACATTCATTATTATCAAATCAGAATACGATTGTTTTATTTGCATACTAAAAATAAAAAGCTCAATTGATGACGAAAGTTTTTACTAATAGTTAAAAAAACTTTTTCAAGCAAATTGTTTTTATAATCGTTAAAGAATAAACCATTTAATACGTAGATTTCAGATTAGAAAAATGGCAGTTACATTCCAAAACACAGTTGTCATTTTCACATTCATAAATAATTGCAGTGAGAAACGATTAATTATCGC
Organism: Argiope argentata; assembly: GCA_026289955.1. Classification (NCBI taxonomy): domain Eukaryota; kingdom Metazoa; phylum Arthropoda; class Arachnida; order Araneae; family Araneidae; genus Argiope; species Argiope argentata. Next base: position 4,782,277 of record JAOUZG010051192.1, read on the forward strand.
TCTTATGAAAAGAAATAAACCGACACTCACTTTGACGTCATGCTTATTTTTCTAAGCCAAAGCCGCGTCGCCCGTTTCGTTGCGAAATGTCCGAATCAATCTTCAAGGTTCCCAGACTCGCCCGCAACCTCTACAATAATCCGAGGAAAATGAATGTTTCCGTTGCATAGAATGGTGTCCCGATTTCGCATACAGTTTCTTTCATTAATGCCTTTTTTTTCTTTTTTCGTTTCTTGCAGTGAAAACTTAGATTTATTAGCATAGAAATATTTATAAAAGATGGATGCTGTCAGTGGCGAATTCAGACTTCTTGCGGCATGGGGCAATGCGCTGGTCCATCGTTTGAATAACTAGATTTAATTTCATATTTTTGAGCATGTTTCAACATAATCAATATGCGAATTATTTATATTTTAGATTGTTTTTTATTTTAATATCTTTGTGAAAATGTCAGTGCATTTATTTATTATCCTGTGAGAACATGATGTTTTGATTAGGAGATTTTGAATAATTGATGATGATGCCGTATCCTCTTTTTATCATCATCATCATCAATTATTCAAAACCTCCTAACCAAAACAACATTATTGCTTTCTGGCTCAGAGATAGCCCGTCTTCCTCGTGTTCTGGGAGTCCCGGGTTCGAGTCCAGGTTTGGGCATGGTTGTTGTTCTGTGTACTATCTGTGAGATGTGTGAACATGGTGTTGTTTTGGTTAGGAGGTTTTGAATAATTGAAGGCGACGAATAACTGAAGCTTGAAATCACGTAGGCAATGAATAAAGGATAAATGGCAATATTCATCAACATTTTTTAATCGCATATATTCTATTACCTGTTTTTATCAGTATTACATTATTATTATGTATGTTTCTTTGAAAACAGACACGCTTTTAAAAGGTTCACTTGTTTTTACCAGTATTGCTTTTTCAAACCGGTTAATGACTTAAATTGAGACAAATAATGACTTAAATAATAATGATATTCTCACAAAACTCGAAATTTGCAATTGTAGATTTCCATTTTTTTAGATTTATTAGTTTTTTTAAAATTTATTATGTTTAATATTTGTGCAGCATACATCTTTATAGATAATATTATCTAAGCAGGCATTCGGTTTTCATAAATATAGCAATAACAAAGTAAACATTAAGGATGCAGGTAAAAAATCTAACCAATTTTACTCAGCAAAAAGGAATTATGCTCCAATTATTTTGCAATTCATAGAATATGTATTTTCTTATAAATTTATTTATCTAGCATCTAGACTAACGATATCTTTTGTTTCGACTTGCATGAAGGAACATCCCCCGGTGGTTACAGGCAATTACAGTCTTTAATAGGAGATTGTTCCGAATGAAGATTGAGGTACGAGCCTGTGACGCTAGAGTCAGTAGCCGAGTAACATGACCATAATACAAAAGTCAACTTCGGTATCGTAGATGTTATCTGTCTTATGAAGCTAGCTCCACCAGATCTACATCTCGATAATTTTTGAAAATTGTGGCACGAACAATACGGAAATAATCATACTACTGTAACTGTACTCAGATTGTTAAAACTCAAGTTACCAATTGTGGCATATAGATGCTTCTTATATTATGGAAATTCACAAAAGATCTTATTTTTATAGATTTATTTCTCACGCTGACTTTGGGTCTCTAATCGTTCGAAAATTATTTTTTGTCCCGCTTTGTTTCTGTTTTATCATGTATGAAGCATCAAAGAAAAGGTATAGTAATAGGGAAGGATTCGAGCTCTTGTTCTTGACGAATATCTCAGTTTCAAATCTAGTTGAGTTCTAAAAATACCTTTTTTTCGGAATTTAGAAGAATAAGAAACATTAGTGCTCTTAGAATTTAGCATCAATGATGGCTTTCGCATTACATAAAGAAGAACTCACATATTGGAACTTCGCTTATTCAAAGCCAATAGGGCGATATTTAAATATTCGATATCAAAAAATTGGTACCCAAAATGAGAACAACAAAAGAAAACTTTAATTTTTAAATTTAAAAAAGCAAACAAAACGGGATTTATTTTTAAAATTTAATTTAAGCTAAGGAAGATAATTCAGAATGAATATACTTTTTACCGTTTTTTATTATTGTCTGCATACTAAACAAAATAAATTCGAAAAGGTCGCCAAGCCAATGGAAATGCAGTTTTTACAAAAAATACGCCTGAATTGCCCGATTTTCGCCCCAGAGTCTGAGTGAGATATTTCGAGACAAATACAAATATTTCTTGAACACTATAATGACAGCCTTTGTTGTTAAAAATCCCTCAAACAACCACCAAATATTTACGAAGTTTGTAACAGTACTTATCTTACTTAACTACTCGTAATTTGTGTGAATATCTGATTGCAAAACGCTTTTGAGATTTTGAAATTACTTATAGCCACTTTCATTCTTTGTAAATTATTATATTAATCTCCAAACATGAGGTTATTGTATTGACAAATAGATATTCATAGGAACGATATTTTTACAGCCAAAAGAACATTCAGCTATTCAAGACATAGCAAAAATATTTATTTCCATATAACAACCAAGTCTAAAGAAAGTACATTTTGGAAAATGCATAAAAATTTTGCAACTAAAAGTTTGAACAAAATTGTTTTCTCAAAAATTTAAGAGTCCATAAATTGCAATGAAATGAGCAAAAAAGCATGAAAAACTTCTATGTTAAGAGCATTCATTCGTTGCTTAAAACATGATTTTTAATTTGTCATAAAGGTTAAAATAATTTCTACTTTAATACGGTAGGTTGAATAAAAACCTGGAATAACTAAAATAATTTACTTATTTTGTATTTATTTATATTTTTTACTTAAGTTTTATCCATTCATTTATTTTGCACTGTTATATTATCTAATAATTCGGAATCTTCCTTCCACCGTTTCAGTAAAATAATATTTGTCCAATGAGATGCCATACAGAAAAACATAAATAAAATGAAGAAAGCGAATAATGCTTCTCAGTTATTTATGTTCCTAGTGTCGTGATGGAAAAAATAAGTTTTTAGAAAACGAAAATCGTTGCAAACATGTTTTAAAAAGAGTACAAAAATGAAAAATGACGTTTTTTTCCACAGCTGTTATTTTTTTTAACAAATGGATCATTTGAGTTCTTTCTAAAAAGAAAAGAAAAAATAACGCGAACATATTCAGCATGCAATTTATAAAAGTTTTTATGGTACGCTTTTTTAAGCTTTAAAAATAACGGAAACTCCTAGCGCTAGATTGAACTCATAACTCATACAGGTTTTAAGGATCTGTTGTTTATTTTCAACGAAAAATTCGTTTCTTTTAAAAGAAAATAATACAATTTTCAACGAATAATTCGTGCCTTTAAAAAAAACACCGAACAATCTATTCAGAGTTTATATGCATTTTATGGTACAGGTGTTTATTTTCAGTAAACAATTAGTTCCTCTGAAAATAATGGAAACTCGAAAGATGTAATAGAGTTCGTAATTTTCAATTTTATGGTAGAATTGTTTATTTTCAACAAATAATTCGTTATTTTTAAAAGAAAAAAATACAATTATGAACAAATAATTTTTTTAAAGAAAAAGAACACCGAATATTCGATTCAGAATTTATATGGATTTTATGGTGCAAGTATTTATTTTCAGTAAATATTTCGTTCCTTTGAAGATAATGGAAACTCGAAAAATGTAATAGAGTTTGTATTCTTCAAGTTTATGGTAGAATTGTTTATTTTCACCAAACAATTCGTTTTTTAAAAGAAAAAAAAATACAATTTTGAACGAATAATTTTTTTTTTTTTAGAAAACGAGCACCAAACATTCGATTCAGAATTTATATGGATTTTATGGTGTAAGTGTTTATTTTCAGTTAACATTTCGTTCCTTTGAAAATAATGAAAAATCGAAAGATGTGATCGAGCTCGTAACCTTTAAAAGTTTATGGTAGAATTGCTTATTTTCAACAAATAAATCGTTACTTTTAAAAGAAAAAAAATACAATTTTGAAAGAATAATTCATTTCTTTTAAAAGAAAAAAAGAACACCGAACATTCGATTCAGAATTTATATGGATTTTATGGTGTAAGTGTTGATTTTCTGTTAACATTTCGTTCCTTTAAAAATAATGAAAACTCGAAAGATGTGATCGAGCTCGTAATGTTTAAAAGTTTATGGTAGAATTGTTTATTTTCAACGAAAAATTCGTTTCTTTTAAAAGAAAATAATACAATTTTCAACGAATAATTCGTGCCTTTAAAAAAAACACCGAACAATCTATTCAGAGTTTATATGCATTTTATGGTACAGGTGTTTATTTTGAGTAAACATTTAGTTCCTCTGAAAATAATGGAAACTCGAAAGATGTGATAGAGCTCGTAATGTTTAAAAGTTTATGGTAGAATTGTTTAATTTCAACGAATAATTCGTGCATTTTAAAAGAAAAAAAGAATACCGAACATTCGATTCAGAATTTTTATGGATTTTATGGTGCAAGTGTTTATTTTCAGTAAATATTTCGTTCCTCCGAAAATAATGTAAACTCCAAAAAGGAAATCGAGCTCATACCCAATGTAAGTTTATGATGGAAGTGTTTATTTTCAACAAATAGTCGTCTTGGGGGGGGAAAATCGCTGACCAATACGAATGAGCGATAAGAAGAAACGAAACCTGATACAAGGAAAAGAAGTCGAGTAATTGCTGGCGAAAGGAATGTTGGATTGAATGAGAATCTTGCCACTGGTATTAAAGTGGAAATCAGAAAGCGATTAGAGTGGGACTCAATCGATATCTTGTAACCAACGATACTTGTTACTAAGAAGGAAGATTTTAGCCAAGAGAATCTTTTTTCTTTCTCTCTCTCTCTCTCTTGTCTATTTTCCTTACACTGATAAATTTCTTTCTTCGAAGCAAACATGTATCAAATCAGTGTGGTCATTTTTCAACTAGAATTACAGGTTTCAAAAGTATCATTATTAATTTTATACTTTTAATGGTCACTTCGTGTTCAAAATTGAGTTGAACAGGGTGAGGATAGAATGTATCTAAGGTAAATAAAAAACAAGAATTATAAATATAAAAAAAATTTGAAATCCTTATTTATGTCAGAAAAGAAAATGTTTACTTTAGTTACTTCTGATTAAATAATTACAATTGATACAAATAATATATCAAAAAATTATTGATCTTTGATAGAATTGAACTCGCGTTCTTCACCTTCACGTGAAAAATACTGAAATCCTCGCTTTTTATCGACTGAGCTACTGACTGCTGATTTCAATTTTCATTACAAACAACTGAAACTCTATTTAAAGTATTAAAAATTAATTTAATGAAATTGATAATTAATATTTGAAAAAATTGTATAAACATCAAAGTGTCATCCACTACAAGTTAAAAAAATTTATTTGAAGTTGAGTGGATGCCTTGAAAAAATGTTTTAAATAAAGGCATATAAACGTAGGCTTTAGTTTCTAGTCAGTTATTTACCTCATTTCAAGAACTACACCTTTGACTGGCAGAACATAAATAACATTCAAAGAAGTAGACTTTTTATCTTGATACCTGAAAAATTTAAATTAAAGATAAATTAACATTTCAGTTTTACAGAATTTCTGTTCTCATAGTATTTAACACTCAAAAAAGAATAATAAATTGATGTTATACATTAGAAGTTGTTTATTTTCAACTTCTAATGAATATCAGTGATATTTATAGGGCTGAATAAGTTTGATCATAAGTGTTCTAATAAAAATTATCTAATTTTCTAATTTTACTAATACATACAGCTAATAACTTTACCATAATACATTTGATTCACGTGTACAATAAGTGAAATTTTACATAAATTCGCAAATATTTGAAACTTTATTTTGTTATATTCAAAAACATTCAAAAAATGTTTTAACATGAAAATCTCTGCAAAATAGACAAATGTGTTTTTTTTTTCGATTTGGTTATATAACTTGTAGAGAGATCATTGTGGATGTTTGACGATAGAGTTACGAGTTTATACTAATGCTTTTCGGCAAATCTAGTATCATCGCTAAAAAGAAAGTTTCATCGATATACTTGTGCAATGATTCCTGACGTTGGCGACAAATGTGGCGACAAAAAGTTTTGGAAAATAAAACTGTTTTGTCCGTGTCTCTGTTAAGAGTAGCTATCAAGCAATTTTTCAAAAATGATTTTGTAATCTTGGAATATCTATATAAAAGTACGAGATTAATGTTTTTAAGTCAAGAGAATTATTTCCTGGGAATGTTATTTCTTTCCGATCAGTAGTGACGAACTCTACTGTTGCTGTCATTTATTTAACAATTTTGCTGACTGTGTGTGCTTGCTGATTTCTGCAAGTGCTTTCTTTATGTACGTGATATGCACCTACCAGATGAATTTTCGTAACTATATAAAATCTAGGAACTCATACTTCCTCTACTGCATCTATGGAAATTGAATTTCTTTCCATTCAAGAAAACAACCTTGTTTCTCTCGATTTCACAATCAATTTTCGGGACTCTTTTAATTTCCCCAAAGCTTTTTTCGAGTCTCGTTTCTCCCCGTTTGAATCGGAGTCCCTACAACGAGAAAATCTATTTTCTTTGAGCAATATTTATAGAATTAGAATAAATTTGAAATAAAGACCATATACAATATTAATCGATCCAACTCAAAGCTTATTTGTTATTGCGATTGCAGATAGAAAGATAGGATTAGAAATAAACAGATAGAATTTCAAAAAGGGTTTTTTTCGGACTCAAAGAAATATGAAATGTAGAAATTCTTTCAAATCTAGAGTTGGAATTTTTTTTTAACGATAGCAGTTTTTTTTTTTATACATTTCGTATAAAAGAAAGTAGAATTTATCAAATGGTTCAAATACAGCAACTTCACTCCATTGAAGGAAAAAGGTTTGATGTTGAGAAGACTTGCCCATTTCTATTTCCCGATTTAAAATCAGCGATTTGAGATCGAATAAGATAAAATCTGATTTAGATAGAGGCAGCAAGCACTGTTACAGATTGATGTACTTACACAACAGCGACGATCACTGTCCAGACAGTATCATATACGATTCTGAATCAGTAGCAGGAAATTTATTTGCAGAGTGAAGTGATTATTTCAAAAATAGAGATGTAATTCCAATAAGCACAGAGTTAAAAAAAACCCACTTTTTACATTTATAAGGGAGAAGAAAGAACATTTTGAAATTTTTAGCAAGTTAAAACGTCAACGAAGTTTGATGTTTTAAAATGAAAGTATAACAATATTTCCTAGTTTAATGTTTTCCCTTAAGCTTTGAAAAATAGTAATGCCTCAAAACGTGCATTTTAGAATTGGTTATATTCAGCGTAACCGCCTTCTAATTCAGAAAACTTAATCTTTTATTTTTTTTCTCATTTAATTCTAAGACTGTGTTAGATTTTCTTCACAAATATATTGCATATTATTTTTGTTCTCATGAAACGACTTCCGAAAAATTTCTGCATAGAATCTCTAGTTATGATTCTTTAATTTTTGAAATCGATAGATGACATTATTTTGATTGAATTCAAATCGATAAAGGATTATATAATAGAGAGCATGAAAATGTCCACCGAGTTCGTAGATATGACATCCGGTAAAAAGTTGCAAGTGAATGATTAGGTTAGGGCTAAACAAGCAACGTTAAGGTTTGTAGTCAAATAACAAAGCCACTAGACAAAAGTAATTACTTGTGTCCTGAGGATGTTATCTGGCTTATGAAGTTTTCGCCACCTACTCCTCCCAGCAGTGAGAAGGCGGTGAGACGAACGATACATTTGCGCCAAGCGTATGGCAAGCGTGTGTGAGTTGTTGTTGGTGATGTTGATTGTTGTTTCTAATACGCCTGATGACTTTTGTTGCCGGTAGAGAGTGCTACAACAGCGGTACGAATGTTGTTTATTGAAAGTCATGGTTCATCATTGTGGGTGAACTGTTAGATTAGGATCAAACTCTCAACATTGGAGTTTGAAGTCAAGTAGCATAGCCATTATACAAAAAGTAATTACTCGTGTATGGATGTTGTCATCTGACTTATGAAGCTTTCACCACAAAGTCAATATGAATTCCGAAGTTGTCGTTGAAATTTTAATTTTTTCATAACTTCCTTATACGATTGAAAATAGTGATGTAATTTAGTTGAATTATCATTAATTTTTAATATTGGAGGGTCTTTCGATTTCTTATCAATTAGGGCGATAGAAAGCAATTTTCAACAGCTGACATTGACTTCATATAAAGTTGTTCAGTTGTTAAATGATTGACTTTTGTCGAGCGAAATCATATACCATCATAATATTCTTCATACGGTTTAAAAAAATAAACCAGTAATCAGTAAAAATTTCTTCAATGCAGTTTTAAATAGAATCAATTGAGAAATTTAAATAATAATCTCAAAAAATATGTAACGATTGAGAGAGGAGTAAAATTTATTTTATTCGAAAAAAAACAACGAATACATTCGATTTTTTTCCAGAAGTTTATTACTCTTTAAAAAATAAAAAAGGAGACATTTCTAGTGGGAACTTTCTCATCTCCTGTCTTTCATCGTTAAAGGCAAAAAGTTCAGAAATTGACTGCAATTGTAGTCAATGAATAGACAATCAATCAAAATATGACCAGGACATTTGGAACAGATGGTTGCCCTTTTGAAAAAAAAAAGAAGATTCTTAGGAATCATTTGTACCAGTCAATGACACTTTGTGGGAAAGCTAAATCAAATAGAATTTTTTGCCGTCCTTTTTTTATCCATACATCTCCCGTTCATATAAAACTAGAGGTGAAAGTGACGAAAAGAAGAACTTTTCTTTACCTTATATTTTAAGATAAAAATAATTTATTATTAGCTTTCGATTTGCCGCCAAAGAATTCTTTTTCAAATTCAGTACGATCTAGTAAAACTAGCCATTTCACTGTTCATTTTTACATTCATGCTCGCCATTGGAGGAAATTCTCAAGTTGTTGTCCAATCGTGACCGAGTATTTTCGTGCTTTCGAAGCAGACTACACATCTTGAATAGAAAACGCGGCAGCACTCGTTTGCAATTTTACGCTTGGTTTCACATTGCGAATCACCGCAACAGGCCGTTGAATCTCTCAAGAAATTGGTTCCGAGTAAAGCGATGGACTAAGTTTATGACTAGTGAACCATCTCTACATTCCCTCGCTATTTGCCTTTCAAGTACACTTGCCTTCCATGCGAACGAGTCAATGAGCTATTAAAAATATATTAAGGTCATTTTTTCAATCACCGAAGGATTCATAAAAGAAGACAAGAGTATAGAACAAAATGGATTTATTTCTGAAGATTTTGCACGAGCATGATTGCTTTGCTATCAATATTGTACACATATTTTGACTCATTAGAGCAGTGTTTCACAACCTTTTTTTGTGCCATGTCCTGTTTTAACCTTTCTAAAGTTTTCAGGCCCCCCAAGTAACATACATAATATTTAACATGAAAAATCGATTTTTTTCACTTAAAAAACATAAAGGATGGATTCTAGGAATAAGACTATGAAAATGTTAACAAAACACAGTAAGTAAAATTTAAAAACATATAGTGAAAAAATGAAATTCAAATTCCAAATAATTTTAATACTGATTTTTTTAATAATAATTTAGTAGTAATTTAGTAAGATCCTTGTGCTTACTGCTTGCTGCACAGATATTATATATTAAGAGTGAAAGGGTTAAAGTTGTATCAAGTCCATTTTCAAATTTCCCCCTTGCGAGACGACCTCCCCCCCCCTGTGGGGCGTGGCCCCACGTTGGGAAATACTGCATTAGAGAGTGTATGCAGTCCTGATTTCTTTCCTTTTAATTATTATATATCTGAATGAATCCCTTTACTTGCGATGATCAACCTAATGATCATTTCCTTTTTTAAAATTATATTTCGGTTTTAACCCATTTATTTATGTAGAAAAATAGAAAAATCTACAGATGAACAACCGTTTGGCGGGTTTGGTTTAATATTTAAGAAAGATCTATAAATTTGATGAAAGTTTTAAATAGTGAAGTTGAGTTCTGTCGTTCGCTTGATTTTTGAATTATCCTATTCACATTCTTAGGATTAGATCAGTAAACGATTTTTCAGTAGACAAATTTCATCTAAAATTTGGCGTAAATCAAAAATTTTGGTGTAAATATTTTAAGCTATATTTACAGTATACTCTCGAGTACAGTATGTTACGCCCTAATTTGGTGGAAAAGCAGGTCGGTTAATTAAAGAAAGTCCGGATAGGCTGGAGTTCTCTGAACTCCTTTTTTTGTACGTCAATACAAGAATTTTTTTACCGAAACTTACTAATATAATTTGTATTTTCTTGCTTTTTATTGACTACTAAGTCTTCCTTTTATCGCCACTTTGAATATGAACGCGATAGCACTAATAATGATTCATAGAAACATTTACCAATAATATGTCAAGGTAAAATGTAAGGCTCTATTCTGGTTGTTGTTACTTATGGCACTTTTCTAGTTCGCTGACGAAGATTTAAGCTAAGTATGCAGTAGTTTCCGAGGGCAAATGTGTCCTGAGCACCCGAGAGTAGAGGGTTTAACTTCTATTACATAGGAACGTGACACACACTCACACATTCACTTGCACAACCCCCCTTTTTTAGGGGAGCTTGTTTACACAGCTCATAGATAAAACATGGGGAAGAAAATAACCATGCCCGAACTAGGACTCGAACCAGGTCACAGAGAAACGTGGTATGCCTAGGTCAGGTCATCGGCTCTGTATTGACAATTTATGTTGTTGTTGTTACTTATGGCACTTGCCATGGACAAGTCCCCCTCCTGATACAGCAGATTTAAGCCGAAAGGAGCGTCTATTGTTTTTGAAATGGCGCCAACTAGGGCAGAGTACGACTTAGTTACATACTCCCCACATTTTCTTGCACAACCCCTTTTTATAGGGGGGCACAGTCACACATCCGACAGATAACTGACAGAACAACCACGTTCAAACCGGGACTTGAACCCGGAACTCTCAGAACACGAGGAAGACGCGCTACCTCTGTGCCAGAAAGCCGGCTGACAGTTTATAAATGTTTATATAATGCAACACACGTATCGAGAATTTATTAGAGAAAAGGTAAGTTAAAGGATATAAACTGTTCACATTTTTACCTAAATTTTGCAATGCCTAAATTAGATGGCATAACGATATTGCTAATGTCTTGAATTCTTCATTTAATTTTGATAAAAGAAAACTAGGGCTGATAGTACGGATGCCTGATATTCTCGAATCAGATTTGTATTTTAAATATGAGTTGTATTTTAAAATTGATATGATATTATAAATGATTTATTTTATATTCAAGAAGCTCTAAAACATGGACATTCATAAAATTAATCTTCATATACAAAAGAGAAATTCAATATGTCTATTAGATCTATGAGCATATGTGTTGCAAAATTAATCAACCCCTTTTTCAATTCTTTCGACATCCCATTAATTCCATTAAAATTTCACTTATATTAACGATACCTGATAATATATGTAATGAAATTATATTAGACTTCCGATTATATATTTCATGGGAAACTAACTACTCTCTTCCTTAATACATTTCGTAAATGATTTCTTCATTTATTAATTCTCTTTCGTGACATTGTGCATTAAATGGCTCTTTCAATCAGAAAAGAGTAAGTGTTAATGGACGTCTATCGTGACGTTTTCCCTAATTAGTTTAAGCTCCTTTTCCCCCATTTTCTTTTCTCCTTTTCAAAACGGGAAGAACAGCTTCGCCATAAAATTGTTGATATCTCTTTGGAAATCTTTTGACTTTTTCCACCACATAAAATTCGAAAGAGGCAGAAAATATTTTGGAAGTCATAATTCAAAGCCGGACGAAGGAGGAAAAATAAAATAAAGCTGGAAGATATCCAAAGGAAACACGAGGCGTTGAATATAAAGTATCCATTGTTGTGGAAAGAGAAAAATAAATGGTGGGAAATGGACGAATAGGCTGAAATAGCAAGCAATGTGCAACACTGTTTTGATGGACACCATAAATATGATTCATAGGAAGAAATTTGAGCAGGAGAAAATCGTAGATAGATTTCGGATTTAATATTAATGATCTCTGAAATTTCGACAATAAGAAATTGTATGAAATTTCGACAATTCTATACAAATGTATTTCTTTTTAAATACTTTTATTTAACTTGATTTGTTTCATGTTTGTAAGGATGTAAAATATAAAATGTATTCAGCTGGTAATTTATAACTGTTGTTATGATACATTCTTTTATTTTTTGAATTTTTTAAAATCTATAATGGAAATTTCGAACGCTAGATTAAATTTGTAATTTATATGGGTTTTTTGCAAGAGTTGTTTATTTTCAACAAAAAATTTGTTTCTTTGTAATTCTCATAACTTTTAAATCTAAACACTAATTACCTTTCAAATGTCCATAATGAGAAATTTACAATTTTATTAATTTCATATTTCTTTTCATTTTTAAATACTTTTATATGAAAAATGTAACACAGATCCTTATCTTTACAAATATGAAATGTTGCATATTTGCAAGGATGCACTTTTTAAACGAATTTCACTGATTTTCTTGTATTTCTAAGTTCTGGAATTTGTACATGTATTCGATGGCAATACATACACTAATAATTTCAGAATTTAAATCGTCAGTTAATAATAAATTAAATTTGGACTCCGTATTAGAGGCACCATTTGGTGGTGAGTTTTAGTAAAGTCGGTCTGAAGATTAAATGTGATACAGAATTTTAAAAATATATATACTGTTCGATGGATTGATGAAGGTCTGTTTTTAAAGATATATTTTTGATTAGTTATTTAAGTTGATTAAATTTCAAACAATAAATTATTTTAAGGGAACGATGACAAGTCTTAGTTTTCAGAGTGGTTAGATTAAAACCTTCTATTTCCTAAAGGTAGCTAATTTTCGCCAAAAATTAAGATTTTATCAGTAAAATATTTCATGCACTGGAAAGTCGTTCGAAAGATACAGGCTCTTATTAGGTGAAATGGATATTTCGAATACATGGTGTTACTGTAAAATAAAGTTAATGAGAGGGCATTCTCGCTGATTTACAATTTATATTTTTTGACTAAATTTATTGAATTAAAAAAGAGAAAGTTAATAAACTTTTTAAAAAATAATAAAATCAACCTTTTACGAAAGATAATTTTTTTCAAGCATTCCTGCAAATTTTTGCTAGTAAATTTACAAGAAGCAAGAATGAGTCTCGAAGCTTCAGAAAAAGAATTACCCGTAAAATTTATCTCCTAATGTTTTTGTAATTGCTTTTCGATTAACGCCTCACGTCGAGGGATTTCTAAAAGCTCTAATGTTCCGAAAACTATTCATTAAACCATGCGATGATATTTAAAGCAATTATAGGCTGAGGGGAAGAAAATTTTGAAGCCAAATGTATTGTGTCATAAATTGGTGGTTATAAATATTTTCTGGGGAGAATTATGAGCATCAAATTATCATAAGAGATTTAAGTAAAAACAACTGATGTTGCGGTCATTTTATTAAGCCATTTGATAGCTAAAGCAGTTAAAAATATTAAGAGTGAACCAATTACAGCATTACAACAAATCAAGGATCAAAGTCCATGTTGGTCATAGGGGTAATGAAGAAGCCAATTTTCTAGCTAAAGCAGCCGTTATCGTTGTGTATTGATAGAAGTTCCTGATTCTCGGTGCTATCTTTAACAACATCTTCAGAAAATATTTATAAGAAAATGGCAAATTGTTTAAGATAGTGGAAATACTGGTCGTTCTGTTTATAAGGTCATCAAAACAGTAAAATTACAACCACTCTTCTGGACTCGAAAGAAATTCTGTTTGTCACTGGACATGACCCATTACCTTCTTTTCTTCACCATTTTCATTTATCTGAAGATGACTATTGCTTTTGCGGAGAAGTTGGCGATCCCATCTACTTTGAGATATCTCAGCATTATAATCTTTCATGGCACCTCCGAAAATCCTCTTCTTCGTTAGAAAGTTTTTGATATAAAAGAGTCTTTAGTAATTCATGTTTCTAAAAAATAATTATAAACATGATTAGATTCCTAATTGATCATGGAGAACTGCTACAGTTAGGTTAACCTTAACAATTTTCTCAAGGTATCATTTAATACACCTCTCATTTTATTCATAATGAATCCTTTAACTTCCTCAAGTAACTAATTTTTATTACTCCTTTGTATTTTCACTCCTACTGTACATTATCATGTTCATCCATCCAGTTTTATTGTACTCCAGATATTCTGCATTCTAATTTTTATCATTTCTAGCTATGTTTTAGTATTTCGTCATTCGTCGGTTTCTTTCAAATTGATTTCTGTGCAATTTTTAAAAAATAAAGTCCATCTACATCTATGTCAAATCAGAAAGGGGCCTTATGAGTCCTAGAAACGGAGGCGTGGTGTGGGGGTTAAGTGTTAAATGTATTGTTTACCAAAACTGGAGTGGAATTTCGACAACAATTTCCCAAATGAGAAACTCTCCATTTGGGTAATGGGAGCTGGATTCATATCCCTAGAGTATGGAGGGCAAATCAATGTCTAGTCATATTATCGCAAGTAGAAAGCTATTACAAAGATAATATTTTATATTAACGATGTAATAGATCTGTGCATCTGCCATTCATTCTGTAGAGTGGATGAATGCGCCTAATAACTGTCACTCTCAATTTAACCTACTAATTACCAACGGTATTCATCTGCTTTTGATATTACAGTTTGGAATTATGAACAAATATTCGCTCTAAGCTCATTTGGAAAAAAATGTTGACCATATTTCTTCTGTCAGCTCTGTTTTTAATTTCATGTATTTGTAGTACAGGTAAAGTAGAGTAATCGTCAAAAATTTCACACTCGATATTTTGATGAATCTCCACATTTAAGATCTCAGTGAGTCCAAACAACTTACGTTTGAAAAATGTTCGTCTGTCTATGACAAAGACAACTTAGAAGCACTTTATGCCAGATAAATGAAATTTGGCATCTTATCTTTACACCAAATTTGTAGATTTATATCAAGATTTGAGAAAATTCTGTTCAGAAAAAGCCTGTCTACCAGTTGTTCGAATATAACATCATAACTTAAATTGAATCCGGCATCCTGGCCGAGGGGTAGAGCGTTTTCCCCATGATCTGGGCATCCTGGGTTCAAGTCTTGTTTCGTTCAAGACTTGATCCTGGGTTCAAGTCTTGTACTTTACCCTATTATCTATCTGTAGGTGTATGAAAAAACTTCCTCACCTGTAAAAAGGGGTTGTGGAAGCAAGTGTGTGAGTATTATCTTCATATGAGCTTGAAGTATGAATTCTGCTCGAAGCCTTGGTCCTCTGAAACAACTGTACTCCTCTTTTATTGTAACGCGGACACAACATCAACATCATCATTAAAACCACTAGCAAGAACTAGATGAATAAATTTAGGCTTACGCATTTAGCATTTGTAGTGTAAACACTTACAAAATTTTAATCTCTATACAAAGAAGGGTTGTCTGTCTGTCGTTCTATACATTCAGAAACATGTAAACGTGCTAGTTCAAAAATGTAATGAATTAAACGCATTTGATATGGAATTACGGGATTACAAGTGCAAATTGTTTTTTAAAAAATTGTTCCGGTGGATTATAAAAAATGCCTTTAAAAATGAAATTTCATTTTTGAATATTATTAACCACATGCCAGTGATAAATCGTCAAATATTTGTCGAAGGGTGACAAGAAATTCACACCAAGGGTGTTACTGTATGCCAATACAATGGGAGGCGTTTTCTGGCATAACATCTTTTTAAAGAGCATGCGAGAAAATTTTGTGAAGACCACTGTCATTGGTTTTATAAGAATCTGTCACCACTTTGTATAAGTCTCTAGGGCTAGAGGATAACTTTAAGATCATTAAAATAGATAGCCAAAATGGCTTTGGTATCGTGCTGGCTACTTTATTGTTCAAATCCAGAGTAATCGCGAATGATAGGGATTTTTTTAGGGGAAAAAAAAAACTGGCTCCTCTCTGAGAGATAAACACGGGGGACAAAATGAATTTTCCCCGACGCTCCAACGAGACTAATAAATAAGCCATAGACCGATAAGTGGCGCCGAAGAGCTTCCACCCATCGATTGTGCCATCGATTGTTCACTCTGTTGACACTTATCGATTATTCCACCTTAAAGGAAGAGGGAGGGGAAAAAAGCTTTTTCAATGGACAATTTTTTTATTTACTTCACGGTCTTAAAGTTTCGAAATAGTCTAGACAAAGTGAAGTGTTTTCAGATTTAAAGCAATATTGTGTTTCGAATTTTTAAAGCAAAAAGAAAGAAAATAAACTATTGCATGATATTCAAAGGAAAATGTCAGTAATTATTTGTCTACATACACACAATTTGCTTTGTTATGTGTCGTGTTTAAACCACCTGACAAAATACAAGAACTCATCATTTTTTTTTTAACGAAAACAGATTTTCTTATTTTTTCAATCTTAAATAGTGCTTTAAATCGATGCAATTAATCTTAATCGTTTTGAATTTTGTGCTTTTTTTTCTAAAATAGTAAAAAATAAAGGAAGTATTTTTTTTTTGAAAAATAATTTGTACTATGTTTGAATTTATTCTTATCTTTCGAGATGCAGATGTTTTAATGAGTAATATTAGGGTAATAATATGACTCATTAATAAGGAATTCGAATGAAATAAGTTTGTCTTTTTATTTATATAGGTCATAAAAAATCATTTATAAAGGAAGGATATTATTAAATGAATACTTTCGAAAGTTATTGAGTTTAGGAAAATATTTTGGTAACGTCATTAATGCAAGATTTTCCAGATTATAAGAATTAAAAGTTCGATTTTTTCCATACAATTAAAGAGACTTCAATATTTTTAAGATTTTTACATCCATGTCGAAACTGTGATACTTACATTTTTTTTAACAACGAAGTTCTGTTTTATACTGTCTTATAAAAAATATTAAGTGTTATGCTTATTGGTGTTTGCAGTAAATAAACACATAAAAACAACTGACTAATTATCGCTGTTAAAGTATTTATATTTACCATAGGATTTTGAAATTTGCTTGAGTAGTAAATGGAAACAAAGAATAATTTCACGATGCTTGAATTTTGTTAAGTCAAACCAAATGTCAGTAAGTATGCAATTATATAAAGAAACATCACATGATATATAGATCCTGCATTTCTTAGCATATGGAGAATCGATAGTTTTCTTAAATCTGATTAAATGTTTCCCTCATTACCCAAAATTGCTGTCAAATGCTATTTTTGCTTTGCATTCGTTATATTAGTTAGAAAATCGAAATTGAATTCCATTTTGCAAATCACTAATTTAAATAATTAAAATACTCTATTCTCTATATTAATAATTAAAATGCTAAAATTCTAAATAATTAAAATGCTAAAATGCTCTATCTGCTCTTTTTCTCATTGTAAAATATATATTGAGATTGTATTTTTGTTCATAAAGCCTACATGTTTTCGTCAATAATGTTTTTTTTAATTCATTTAATTGTAAAAAAACTTACGAAAAGAAAAGAAATCTACTTCATCAACATGAAAGGCATCAAAGAAGTTTTTAATTGCTGCTAGGTGCTGTTTAACAAAGGATTCCAAAACACTCCCCTCTTTAGCGAATGCGTTAGAATGGGTGTAATTGGTTAAAACAGGGATGAGAGGAAAGATGAAAGGAAGGAATCTTTACATTTAACAATAAAATAAATTGGGATTACACGAAAAGTGAATTAAAATAGCACTGTCAAATATAAAAAGGTATTCTCTTAAACAAAAATATTAATAAATAAATAAATAAATGGATTATCGAATAGGACGAAATTCAAGGTCAAAGGATGACGAAGAATTCCGAAAATACGTTTTTCCACGTCTTTCCTGTCATGAGATGTGGAGAGGGGTGTGAGAACTCAGGTGTCGTTTTCATCATCTGACTGCGGTTCAAAATTACGAGGTTCGTCCCCAAACAGTCCTAGTGTTGCTTTATAATGGGGAGTTAGCATAACTAAACTAAACTTAACCCGTTATGAGATAGAATCGTCGAAAAGTAGTCATCTCAGAATATCGAAAAGAAAACTGAATGAAAATTCTTCTGTCAAAATAGAATTCCCATTTGTAAAGAGTTTAAAAAACAAGCTTTTATTTAGAGAACTTCTTCAAAATTTTAGGGATGCATATTGGCATATTATTCAAAAATATTAATTCATTAAGATCAATATTTTAGATATAAATTATCTTGTTCCATTTTAGGTAACTTCATAACTACGAATTAGCATCCAGGAAGGAAGGACCAAACATCTACTATGGCCTCAGGACAGTCCAACCTGCCTTGTGGTATGCTTATAGTGGAAACAAGACCCAGCGCTCAACGATCCCAGACGGTGAGGTTCGCCCTTAGCAGGAGTTCGACTAAATCGACAATTGGATCGTTAAGTATAGGCATGTTCGTCTTTGAAATTTCTATAGAGGGAGCGCAAACATTTGGTATTTCTAAACCACACGTAATGTCTTTTGCAGGTATAGCTACCAGAACGTAGAACTGGTGAGTGATATGCAAGTGGTGAAGGTGATCATCCTCGGAGCAGCAGGGGTCGGGAAAACGTCCCTGATACGCCAGTTCGTGTACAGTGAATTCAATGAGGAGTATTTTCCTACGGACAGCAAGACGGTGTACAATCCAACAGTTGTCTTCAACGAGCACATCTACTCAATGCGCATCGTTGACCTGCCCGTCATTCCGTATTTTCCAGCGAATTCTGTCAACGAGTGGGTGGACTTCCGCAATTATGGCCTCCGGAGTGCGTCGGCGTACATCCTGGTGTTCGACCTCAACGACCTTGAGACTTTCCAGTACGTGAAGAGTATTCGAGACCAGATCTGCGACACCAGAGATATGCATAATGTCCCTCTGTTCATCGTAGGGAACAAGCAGGACCTGCTTAGGGGTAGGGAACGCAGGGAGGTGGCTGGATTGGTGAAGAAGCACTGGAAGTGCGGTTACGTGGAGTGTTCTGCTCGTCACAACTGGCACGTGGTGCTCCTCTTCAAAGAGTTGGTAAGAGTTTTGGATTATGCGGATTACGGACAGAAGCTTTCATCTTACAGCTCTCCGCGTTTCGAGAGCCTTCACGCTCACAGGGACAGAAGAGGAGACTCGGTCGTTAAGTGTTCCATTATGTAAATTATATGATTGAGATGTTGTTAACAATGGTGGATTTATTTTGTAAATAGATAGAATATACATAGATATATAAATAAGTTCTTTGTTGAAAAATTTTTTTTTTCAACATGGAACATGAGAGTTTGATGGTTAGGAGGACAAGAACATGATGTTGTTTTGGTTAGGAGGTTTTGATGTCTCCGAAATTTACAGACAAAAAATTATTTTACCTGCTTTTACCAGTATTGCATTAGCATAATGTATGCTCCTTTAAAAGCAGATGCATTTTTTAAAGGTTAGTCTGCTTTTACCAGTATTGTTTTATTATTACGTATGCTTCTTCATGGCTGTTATTTCATCTCAAAATGAGTCTAGTTTCAAAACTTTATTTACCAGCTAGAAAAATTGAAAATGAAAGTTAAAAAAATTATTATTATAAATATATATATTTATATACCTATATATACTGAAATAGAGGGATAGAGACCGATAGAGAAGTCTCATGATTGCTTCAAACTGGTTTAAACTAATTAATTAAGATAAATAATGTCATAAGAATAATAATGTTCTCACATGAGAACTTGACATTTACGATCGAACATTTCATTTTAATTCTTTTAGTACTTATTTTTGTATATTACTTTATAAATGACTGCAATTCATAATCTATGAATATCAACAACATAATAATGTGCTGTTAAACACGATATTTTTCAACTGTGAGTAATAAGTACCAATTAAAATTTTAATCCGAATTTAATAACTTTTTCACTTGCATGATGTAGTTCACAGTCAACCTCCAAAAAACAAGAAATATTTTTGGAAAGCAAAATCTATGTCATCAAATGTTATGATTTCTTTAAATTTAAAAATGAAATTAAGATCGTTTTACAAATTTTATCGCTAAAAGCATTAGATTTTACAAAATTACATCTCAAAGCATTCCAATATTGATTATTATAGCTTAAAAGGTTTTTTTATGCATCGTTTCTAATAGTTTAATCCTCATTTTTTACAGCAGTTGTATTTGATTGGCTAATTATTTGCTTAATCTAACTGCAGTATCAAGTAGCTGTAATAAACAATAAAAAGTTTACTCAAATACAAAACATTGTATAATTTTATTTCTATAATTTTTGAATAATTTTGAAACATTACTTTAAAAAAAAAACTTCAGTTTGTATTAAATCCACCATTGTTAATAGATAAGCTATTGTATGGTTCATGAAATTTGTTTTGAAATTCGCAAACGTAATGGTTACCTAAATGTGTTCAGTAGAAATTCTAATCGTAGTGAGTATAAAAAATATTACAAATTTTAAATCAAACAATATGGATGTACAGGCAAAGTTAATTTCATTTTTCATTTTTCTTAAATAAAAAAATAGGATTGGTTTTCATTTCACATTATTCTGTACAAGCTTCATGACATTAACCAACAACTCCTTTGATAGATAAGACACTTGGATATCAACATATTTAGCCGACATATCCTTGATTCAATTGTTCCGTTAATAAAGGGGAAAAAATAGACATGTTTGAGTCATTAATTTTATATTGTTGTTAGTTTAGTTTAATTATAACCATTTTTTCTATTCATTAATATAATGTTATAATTACTAGTTTCTGGATATTTCCAAATATGGCTATCAATATTAATAATATTAGTATATTCAGTCTTTATTAAATTTTGAAATGAAATTAAAATCATATTCGATTCTGATTATTAAATTGATTTTTGTGCTTAAATATTAAACATGAAAATATAATAAATATTTATTATATGTATGCTATCTTGTAAAAATGAACTAATTATATCACAGAAATTAATAAAAAAAATGTTAAATTGTTTAATACATTTTTAATAATAAATGTCACGAAATATATCTAACCCTTTGCACTCTGATGGTGTCTCTGACTCACCATTCAAGATTGTGCATCATTTTGATGTTTTATTTATTTATTTTTCACATTTAATCGATAAAAATGCCTACATAGTAGATTAAGTTTTCAAAGAAATTCGACTTAAAAGAATTATGTATATTTATTTTTCATAACAACTAACAAATCTTTTTATTAGGTCAATAATTTTGCATCTAATTATTTTTCGAAGTGCAATGGGTTAAATGTTGGTTAAGGTCAAGGAGCCTACAGGACATGTCACCTAATTGTTCACCATCATTCTGAACAATTCAAGTTTAACAGTTTAATGAATATTTGAATCTGTCAAGCAAGTGCTGATATAAGTAAAAACTTATATTACAGGTAATGAATACGAATGATATGTTTCAATATTATTGCTAGAAAAATGTATGATAATATTTTATTTATAATGATGAGAGATATTCGATACATTAATAACAACAATAAAATAGAGTGAAATATTAAAAAAAATTGATTTAGGTGTAAAACATACTTATTGCTTCGTACTTAGGTTTCTCTAAATTTATAAATAAATTATACTCCTCATTGTGGTTGATTTCAGCTATTAAAAATACAATTTCATTTATTGAAGCATAGCCAAATAAATCGGACACTGTCTCAATTTTTAAGAATGAAAGACAAAATATTTCAAGTTGAAAATGTTTTTCACTTTTAAAAAGTTTTATTAAAATCGTAGGTCAATATTATTAAATAATATTTTTGTATGATTCTTCATTTCAATGTAAGTTGTAAAATGAATAATATCTTATTAAAAAGAACTCATAATTTTAAAGGAAAAAAAAACACAAGAAACTTCTATAAAAATATTATGGTTTTTATAGAAGTTAATCATTTATTTTTCAGATTTATTATGAAGATAATGTTGAACGAAACTTGGAAAAATTAAATTCTTTTTACATTACATTTTTTAAAGATATTTGTATAGTGGAGAATTTTAAAGATATTTCTTAGATGCATAAAATATTATGTATTAAACCGAACACGGAAACATTGAACAAATTTCTAATATAAATTTGTTCGTAAAAAGGGAAATTAAAGAAATAAATTTTTTTTGATTGTTACACAGGGTTTGAAACATTGTTAAGTTATTTATTTGTTGCTATAATTTTGCTGCATAATCATTGTTATTGCTTTTGCATTGAATTATATATTTTTAAAACAGAAATGTCGCTGCATTAGAATTATTTAATTTTAATAATATTTTTGTATATGATACATGCTTTTAAGTTCGTAAATAAGTTTTTTCTATGAGATTTTGGTCTCGGTCAATTTATATTTAACATTTTCTATTTGTATGAAAAAGTGTCCATTGTCTTAGTGGCACAAGGATATAGAGAAGATAAATTATTTGGTACAAAACGATGAAAGTCAAATAATAATATTGAAATGTGTAGTTCATTCGTACGAGTAGAGATATAGATCTAGCTATTATAAGTCTGAAGCTGTTAGCTGTAGAAAACTTTATTCAAATTATATTAAGTTCAATTGATCTGAATTCGTATTGATTTAAAATTATTTAAAAAAATGAAATATTATTGATTTTTTGATAAAAACTTTATTTTGCAAAATAATTATCAATTTTAATTAAGTAGATTGCGTATATTAAATTTTGTATTTATCATTAGACAAAACTAATTTATTAAAATAATTGTGAGAGAAATATTGGCATTACTTAGTTAAATATAGAATAAAAGAAACAAATTATATTCAATTTCCAATACTTAAAAAATACTAACAAGATTTTAAATTAAAACTTAACCAGACTTATTATTACACATTTTAGTTAATTAATTCCCTAATACCAATCTTTTTATCATAAAAAGCATTAAATTATTAATTAATATAAAATTTATTTGGGTTAATAAATTAAAAGTTATGTGAGAAAATCACAAAGAGAAACTGCCTATGAAAATTGGAGAAATGATATTTTATGTCTTAATTTCTAACATACTTTACTTCTACAAAAGAACTAAACAGTAACTTGATATTCTTTAGAGATAAGTTTCATATTAAATATTTGAGGTATCATCTGAAATAATTATATAAATTACTTTTATGCAATTAGTTATCATTTTTTCAATCCATTATTTTAATTTTGTATTTACTGTCAATTAATTACTGAAATGCATACTTTAAATATTTTATTGAAAAGTTGATTCAAAAGAAATATTCTCTAAACATTAAAAAAAAAACATTTATTTTACATCTCATACTTATGTTTATGAAATGCTTAAAGTATAATTTGCAATATAAATTTTTAAACAAAACAAAATGAAAATGTGAACAATTTTTATTCCAATATTTCCTTAGTAACGGCCATCACCATAATTTTCAAGTTACTTGCATTAAATGCATGTCTAATAAAAAATGGTTACATTTTTAATATGCATTTAAAGGACGATTACAATAACATCATATCATCATAAATTTATAATAAAATTATTTTTAATTTTTAACCCCATTATCGCATGTATTTTTTTGAAAGGTGTTTGTAGGATTCCATTTTTTTATTATTATTTTTTCAACAAATAAATAATCTAAATGAAGCGGAAAGGATCTAAAAAATGTAGTATTTCTCAAAATTTACCACCTTTTGTAGGATAGTAGTTTTACAAAATTACAACAATATTAAGGATATAGAAATGAAAATTCACGGGATATTACAGACAATACACCCACAAAGAAGAAACCCGACCAATCCCCAATGGCCTTCTGGGTAATTGATAACCAATCGAGCAAAGGCCCGCTCACAGAAGACAAATTAGGCAACTATGACAGAGACTTTCGGATATGTCAGTTCTTTTCTTCTCCAGAAGAATAAAATGGCTTTCTGCTGAATTCTTTTTCTTCTTTTTTCCTTGGTATTTATAGATTTCTATTGCAAGTCAAAGTTGCTGAACCTTAATATTTTCGGAATTTATCACAATAATTTAACCAATTCGCAAATCGAACTAGACTCAAAAAATGTTCTTAATTGGTCAAAATTTTCATTATGCGAACTGAAATTTTGGCACCTTTTATTTAAGGGAAAGGAAAAAATGGCTTTAAAAATATTTACCTAAGATATTTACCTTAATATAAGACCTAAACCAAATGTATAATAAAATAAATGTATAAAATACTTTAATAAAATTTCATACACAGAAAACAAACGATAATTTTACATTTATAAATCAACGTAATATTAAAAAAAAAAGAAACGCATTGTAATACAAAGGGAAATCAGTAACCTATGATAAAAATATAAAGATTAAGATAAATAGTTTTTTGAGGAATATTTATTTTAAACAAAAATACTTTGAGTAAAGACACAAAACTCAGTAAACATCATATCATCTAATACCTATGTTTGGTATTTAATCTGGATTTTGGCATCACATAATTTTTCTTTCCAAAAATAAGTTTTGGCAAATTTAAATGGTTGTGCCAAATTGTTCTATTTGAATTACATGAACATGAATTGACTTCATTTCAAATAATTATTTAAAATAATAATCAAGGACAAGAACATATGAATTCTACTAATAATTTCATTTTAAATATTACCAAATTCTTAGATAAATAAAATATCATTGACCAGAGATGACCAATCTGAAAAAATACGACTGGCCAAATGAATTTTGTTGCTTAGCGGCATGCATTTTAGTATACTGGAAAAAAAGTACTTTCCCCTCCCCCGACTAGCACGCACATAAAATACACCTATTAAAACTGATAAATAAAAATATTGAAGTTGATTTACCTTATACCTTTGATAAAGGTTATATTTCTTCTATATCTTTCGAAATTGATGTACGACAGGGTCAGAAGTGATTTATTAGTTCTTGGAGCTCCTCGTCTATCCTTCACATTTGCTGGAATTGAGAAATTTCTAAATAATATATTTCATCATGACATGACTACATACTACTATTGGGGGCTTTTAATCCACTTGTATTTCGAATCAGAGTTCTAAATAAATTTAATTTCATTACAAGTAGTTGCATTTAACCTTTTTTAAAAGTATTAGAAAAAACATCCCAGAAATGCATTCCAAAATCTTTACCAATAATGACAGACGTACAGGATATTTTTCTCATAATTATTTGAATAAACAAGACAAAAGTTGAAATACAACAGAATATGGAAATGTGGAATTAAGCTTTAAAAATGCTAGTAAAATAGTAATTTAATCAGCATGATTCTGATTCATACCAAAACAAATTATTCTAAATATTTCTTATATGCAATATAATTTTTATATACACTGAACCTGTACAGTATGGGGGGATATGTTCAATGTAATAGGAAATGCTAATCAAGACAGGTATTAACAAAGTCATTCATGTCCAGATATGTTTTTTTTTAAATTATAATAGCGCCTTTTGCCGGGAGATTTACTTCTTATAAAGTGCCAGCTTTATTGTTTATGTATAAACAAGCAAGGGCTTTCGTTTTATTCTCCTTATCAAAATAACTAACATATAAAAACTTTAAAATTCATACAGTATAAAATATAAAAATAGTAAAATTTATAAAGTGAACAAAATGGGACTACTTAAAATAAATCACTATTTTTCCAATAAGATCAACTTAATATAGTTTAAACGACAAATAATTTACATTTCACAAGTTATATACTAAGGTATCAAAATAGTTAAAGTGAAATTGTCCTTTATTTTTTCCATACTTTTTTTTGTATTTGATGCTTGTATTATGACTTTCGTACATTACTCTTTAGAAATATTTATTAATTTATATTTATATTTGTCATTTATAGATATGAATTATTTGATCAAAGTTTGTTTTAGATATAATATAAAGCACTTGTTTATCGAAACACAACATGAAAACAATAGAAATATTTATAATTCTGAATACTAATGATTTTGAAAGCAATGTAAAGTCAATTTTTCTCTACTAAAAAGAACTCTCGACAATCTCAAAAGTTTTCAAACAGTATTTTCAATTACATGCGTTTGTACTTTTTTACTGAATTTAACACTGTTCCAATCTATGTAAGTGAATACGAAGAACTCATATGATCAATGTTTGGAAACGGTTTGAATCACGTAAATAAGAATATGCTTGGAGATTTTAAAACGGATGTTATATGATTAATCTGCATGATTTTTGCATGTGTGTAAATAATAAATGTGATATATTCGTGTTTTATGTGATAATAAAAAAATTGCTCAATGTCTTGAAATACTGTCTTTTCTTTGAATTTTATTTTTCTTAATGAAAACGAACGTTTAAAAAAGAAATATTTAAACGGCAAACTCGTTTTCTAAGAAATATTTTACCTTCTAGTTGTAAATGCTGTCATTCAACTATTTTTTATAAGGTTTATTGTTATATACCTCTAGAGACCAAGGAATTTCCACTTGAATAATAAATCACCGTGCTTTAAATGCAGTAAATGAAGAATATCACTGCATCAAAACAACTTAATAAATACTAATACATGGCAAAACTAATCGTTGGATTTTTTTTTTGAGAAATTATTGCTCAAACTACCGGTTATTTTAGATATTTCTAGGTTCTAAGAATCACAATATATAAGCATTGTTAAAGATCATAGAAAACTTTTTCTTGCATTACTTTTTAAGAAAAATCATATTTTATATCAAAGAGACACTTGCTAAAAATGCACTATTCTAGGATTGAATTTGCAATAATAGTTATTTTATTCAATCCCTACTATTAGTTTATATTTTAACAATATATATCTTGATCAAATTTTCAATCGTTAATAAAATACTTTTTATTATCCAATAAAGTTCAAATACAGTTTTTTGATGTTGTAGTGGATGACACTTGATGGCAATACAATTTTTCAAATATTAGTTTATTCATTAAAGTTAATTATTTTTTAATTTTTTAAAAAGAGTTTTAATGGAAACTAGAATCAACAGGTAGCAACGCAATCGGTAAAATGCAAAGATTTCAGTATTTTTCAAGCGAAAGAGAAGAATATGTTCCATTCTTGCGGCAATCAAAAATTATAGAATTCTTTAATAGAAAGTAATTGAAATAATTTTTTTCTTTTTTGACCTAAGTAGAAATTGGTTTAATTTTTTAAAAATATATTACTTGTTTTTTAACTTGTGAACTTGATGACAACGTACTAATAAATGTCTAATTTCCTATACACGTGAAACAGGTTTGTGTGGCTTAGATTATTATTATTTTTATTTTGCGAAATAAATAGCTGTAAAACGTGGTTAAAATATATGTTTAAATTAAAAAGTTGACTAATTTACATTTTTTAAACATCCTACAGTCAGAAACATACATTTTTGAAATAACATCTATCTATCTGTGAATAACATAACAAAAAAACACATTTCGAGCTAGAAAAGTGAAATTAGATAGATATTCACACCCAAAGTTCTGAGTTTTTAAAATCTCATTTTGATCAGGATTTATCCAGAGGAAGTCTCTCTATTTGTCCTGCTGTCCAAATACAAATTAATACGATAATATACAAAATGAAGAGATCCAGATGAAGTAAATTTGTTACGCATATCTACTATTGAAAGTGTAGACACCTATAACCTTTGAAACCAAATCCATCAAGATTACATCAATAGGCCGGCATCCTGACACAGAGGTAGCACGCCTTCCTCGTGAGCTGGGCTTCCCGGATTCGAGCCTCGATGAGGGCATGATTGTTTTTCTGTGTTTTATCTGTGAGGTGCATGAATGTCCTCCCTCACCTCCCTCTAAAAAGAGGTGGTGCAAGTGAATGTGATGAGCGTGTAGTTAAGTCATTTCCCTGAATCTAATTGGCCCTACTTTAAAAAAAAGAGACGCTTATTTGGCTTAACCCCTTAACCGGTTTATTTTCCTCACTCTCTAATAAGACGGTACCTTCTGTTTTGGGAATTGTCATGTCACAAGCCACCATGAGTCTGTTCCGGCCGCCTATAAAGTGAAGAGATGAGATATGAAGTGAAAAGTAGAAGAACAGCTGTGAAGTGGTTGAGGTCCGAGCAGAGCGAGGGAACTGAACAGAGAGAATAAGCGTGACTGTTTTGTAGTTGTTCCGAGGGGAACTTCGAGTCATAAATGATAACCTGGAAGTAGTTGCAAATATTTTAGATAGAATCATCTGTATACATATGTATCATCCATATTAAATCTTTATTTTAATATGCGAGTCTTGAAAGCGTAGATCAGTTATTACAGGAATATTTTCGTATTTTGATTCAAATGGAAATCCATGGAATACTTGGCTTATCTACGTATTCGAAATCATTTTACCATTGAATTATAATTGTTATGAATGATTTATTTTTTGTTTGCAACTATCAAAATTCGATAAATCGATGCGCGTACGGGCAAACCAGTTAAGGGGTTAAAATCGCTGATGGCGGTCAGCATGTTTGTCTATGACAAGTGCTATTAGTAACAACGACAACACCTCCATACGTCGGTCCGCACTTTCATGGGGGAAAATGTACAAATTGCTTAACTATATTGAATTTCATATGTAATTTTGTGACTAATATTACAGTTCTGGGTCCAATTTTGATGACAATACACCGGGAAAAATAAATCCAATATATAAATTCGGTGTACTGGTAGCTGTATTTTAATCACATCCCAAAGATTAATTGTCAGAGATCGCACACTGTTAGAATTTTCCGTAATTACCATTTGCTAACGACATCGGTTAATAATAAATATTCTTAATAAGAGAATACACGGAAGTTTAGGTCAAATAATTCCCTTTGTTTATATTTATATAACGTACATGTTAATGCTATTTTATATCTTTATATACAATTTTCTTAAATTTTAAATTTTGGTACAATCTTCTTAAGAAAAATCTCGTAATTAATATCTAACGAATATATTTCAAATTAGATGCATTTAATTTGTAATAATTGGATGCACATTAAATGCAATAGCATATGAATTCAGCATGAGTAATTGGTTCATTTAAAAATATATATAGCTTTATTAATCTTTCTAATTTGGAACTAATCGATATTTTCTTGTAATTTATCAGTCGAATTTTACTAAATCGGATTTCTATATCAGAAATAGGGTAATATATTTCTTATTTGGCAAATTCTGACCCAATCTAAAATGTAAAATTACTTCTAAACAAGAAATGTTTTGCTGTATACTTTTTAAAATAAAACGCCATATTTCCAATTTTCAAAATACTGTTGACTTTTAACTGTATTCAACTTTAGAAAAGTTGTTTATAAGTTTTATTTAAAAACTAAAAGATTATAAGCATTTTATAAAATTTTTAAAAATTATTTTAAATATGGACAAATACCTTAAACAAGAGAATATTCGTTGTTTTCTATCCTTTCATGTTGATCAATCTTCACGTATAAGCACAAAGCAATTAAAGACTCCATTTCAAATCTAACTTTTTGTAATCATTGTTTACATCCAAATTCTGGTTTCCATTCATTTCATTTCAGTTCATTAAAAAGAATATATAAAAAATCCATAATTTGAAGGAAAAAAAATCATAACATATAGCTTAAATTAAAAAAAAACATTTTTGTTAAAAAAATGGAGATTTATACCTCCAAGCAATTCTCAATAGATCGTAAACAAAGTACAAAGGATGACATTAAACTACATATTTTACTTTCACCCAAGGACCATTAAAAAAACAACCCACCGTTTAGAAGAGCCAATTTAGAGTCTGTACTGCAGAAATAAATATTGCTTCTAAAAATGTTTGCTCAGAAAAATAACTTACTTACCTGTTGACACAGTCTTTTTCTAAGACCTCGCGAAAATCCCCAGTTGTCATGGTAATAAAAAGCAGCAAGTGCGGTCTCTTAGCAACAGAGAGCTCTCCCCAGAGCCCCAGGCGACAACTGGATCGTCGATGTTGAATATTTGCTTTTAATGTGCTTCGATTCTCTGCATTGAAAGGGGGGGGGGGCTCGAGAATTAATGATTTACGAGAGAAATATTTACGAGATTCACCGGCTACTGTTTAAGCTCCGTCAAAATGCGAATAAAGCACATTCATGACGCTTCATTTAGATGAAAATGCAATGAAAGAAATATAATGGGCAATTTTCTGAAGACTTTTTAGTCGCTGCTCGAGAAATATATTTTTAGAAGCTTTTAATGAAAACTGCCTTTAAAACGTTTTAATGCAAATCTTTATATTTTTATAGCATTTGCTGTTGTTTCGAATAATATTTTATATCTTGGATTCGAAGTGGACTTCGAGATTTATAATAATGACTTGTTTTTGGCATTTATGTATCTGTGCATTTATATCTACCTAATCTAACGATATCAATGTATGTGTGTGTGTGTATTTGTGTGTGCGTTTCAGATTTATATCTATCTGTGAGAACGTGGACTCAAAAATGTAAAACGAGAATTTCGGAATTGCATTCGTTTCCGAACATCAACAATTGATTAGATAATTGACCTGTAATAACAATAATCATAGCTATTGTTGTTGTTCTCGTGTTCTGCTTTACAACTGGATTGAAGCAGTAGCTTCGGTGGGTACGGATCCCTGACAATCCGAGGGCAAAAGTCTGATTTCTTGCTCACACACTCACAAACCGTTTTTACAGGGCAGACTTCATTTATGCAATCATTGATTCATCCACAGATCGTAATTTAGATATGGAACAGAAAACGATCACCTCTGACCAAGTGTGTCCCGGGGGATTATTCTAGGCATAAAGAACTTGGTGACCACGATGGATTTAACGTGGGTCAGCTACCACACATGGAGAGTCTTCGGCTTTCGGGTTCGAATTCGCAGTCCAAGGGATGCAAATACAACGCCCTACCAACCAAGCTATCCCGGTCTAGTTATAGCTATTACATTGTGGCTTTATAATAATCATGGTTACCTTTAATACTATTGTAGGGTAAATTATCAAAGATATATGGTGTGATTTTGTTATATTGCTATTAATATTAGACTGTTAAATTGGTTTATACAAATTTAAATATAAAAATATGAAATATCTACATAAAAATAATCAAATTGATTGAGATAATAGTGTCTAAAAGGCATATGAATATAGGAAAAATCACGGGATGAGCCTACTAACGTGAGGGATTTTATTTTTCCCGTAAAAGTAAGTCATTCGATATAAAATAGACTCAGAAAGGTGTTTTTAATCCAATTCAGAACTATTGAGTTAAGCTACCAGTAATAACTGATATCGCCAGATAGGTATCACATTTTTTTGTTAGAGTTTTTTATGCAAGATATACATACAGACGGTTCTATATGAAATATCTACAATCGAAGACTACCTTCAAGGTTATTAATTATGACTCGGAATTCCACTTGCAATTCCTACAAAAGAACACACACACACACTTACTCTGCGTTGAGACTCTCCAATCTTACTCATGCCTCTACCATCCTTGAGCAACTGTTCTTCCAACCTTCTCTTCAGATCCTTTTTTGGAGGTCGGAACAGTTCCATGGTGGTTGGTGACATGGCGCTATGTCTATAATAACCTCTATATAATAAGCCCATAATTATGCCTAGCATAGTTATCCATAAAATTTCATCGTTCTTTGGATACATGAAGTCTGTGAATGGTTGCAAGTGGTCTCTAAGTAGCTGAATATATCCAGTCAATGATCGATTCAGTTAGATCAGAGGACACAGTCCATTCCACATAAAGAATGACAAGCTATTATGGAGCCATCACCAATTTGGGCCCTGCCTTATTGAGAACTTGGGTCCATGGCTATGTAGGGTCTGAGTCATATTCGAACCCTACCATTATCTATTACCGATTGAAATCGTGACTCATCTGAAGAAACTAAGATCTTCCATTTGCCTAGAATCCAACTCATATGCTCACGAGTCGAGACGTTGCAGGTGATGCTATGCTATTCCATAGAAAATACGACAAACCATGATAGAAACCTCACCAACTTGCATATTGATTTTTTGGCAATTTGGATGCACACCTTCAGTATGTCTGCGATACATTTATACATTACCATAAGCTATTACCAATTAAAATCGCAAGCCATAATTTTCCATTAGTCTATCCAACTAATATGGCGTATATGGCAGCAGCGTTTAAAGGAACTTGATTCGTTCTTCTACTACCATAGGCCTTTAAAAACCAAATTTTGCAACACCTGAGTCGTGCACCCTGCATTGGTTACTGCAAATATTTCCCTTAATGTCGTTTGTCTTTAAACACTGATAATTATCTGCACACATCACTGACT
Organism: Argiope argentata; assembly: GCA_026289955.1. NCBI lineage: Eukaryota > Metazoa > Arthropoda > Arachnida > Araneae > Araneidae > Argiope > Argiope argentata. The sequence goes on from JAOUZG010051192.1 coordinate 4,814,633, forward strand.
TAGATTATTAAGTTTAGGGGACCAGCTATTGAATTGTACATAGTGAGAGTTTATGCCTCTAATTAGGTATTCTCGCCTTACTCTTGACACTGTGGATATCATAATATTGAATTTCCTAAATATTTCTGCTATAGAATGCTCTATGTGTCTACCTCCAACTACTTTTTAGATCAAAACTTGTTAATTTCTGTCTTGCAACCATAATTACTTCATGCACCTTTTCACACGAATCCCTTAAATATAAATGAAAACTCGACATTTGAACTACTCATTTATTCATTTTGTACGCAATACTACTCTTGTTGTTATATTTCCATATTACTATTCAACGACTTGTGTTATATCAGTATATAATTTAATTGCTCACTTTTGTCAATGAAACGATAACTTTTATCCGTTTGAACTTTAAATTGCAATCTGTTGAATAAAAAAATATCAATTTAGTTTTGAGAATAGAGGAACAAGAAAAAATAAAGGTATGAATAAAATTGAAAAATCTACAATAAAATTGATTCCATTTTTGAACGTCAGCCGATGCGAAAATTAACTGACAAACAGATGCATGGCTTGCAGTAGATCACTGCATGTACTTAATGATGTTGGTAGAATCGATGTATAGATCAGTTATTCATTAACATATTTACAATTAACAAATAGATTAAAACAGAGACGAAAAAGATTTATTTGTGAATGAAACTGCCTCGTTGAAATATATATCAAATGTTTCTTTACTGGCACAACATTCCCAGATGGACCTTCTCTTTCTCAGAGTTCTACACCATGCTGTAGATAATTTTTCCAATTTGTCTCCTTAATAGTTTTCAATACTCTTTCCAGATCTTCAAAGAAAATTTTGTCTCCCACATTAATAAATGTTGGTCTTTTTTAAAATACAATGAATGAACATCCCATGTCCCGAAGTTCTTTTCAAGGTTTTTTTCTTCTCAGAAGAAAGGTGGCTATTCCTTTCTTTGGACTTTGTAGCAAGAAGTTTTTTCTGGAGTGGGGTTACTAACTCCACACCCAATTCCCAACCTGGAGGAATAGTTCTTTGAAATAATCAACAGGGACAAAGGTATAGGAAATATTTAATTTTATTAACTGCATTATCTTTGTAAACAATAACGCTTCCTATATATAGCTGCCAAAAAATGAATAACTGTAGCGAGGTTCTATGCAGTTGGGGACCAATCCTAGACGACAAACGGACGAATGCATTTTCCGAAAACTTGTGTATTGTAGTGAATTGCAGGAGGAAAAATAGAGCTCAATAATTAACATCTGACAGAAGTCTTTGATATTAGCTTTTACAAGAGCAAATGCCGTCTATTGTATTATCGATGTTATCATGAAAATGTGCAAAATGATGGCATTTTTAAATATGTATGTATAGTAAGAAGAGAAGGCCTATGAAGACCTTTATTTACTTAAAATTTACATTCTAAGAAAATAAAGGCACAATTTACCTAGAAAAAAAATACCATTTAGAAAAAAAATGAAGGCTTTAGAAATTATTAATTCAAAATGCTTAAAGGAGTCTAAAAAAGGAAAATAAATTTGAACTTCTTCGTAGCATTAAAAAAAATATTTTCCAATCTCCATACGCATATTTCATATAAAAACAAAATGAAGTTATAAAAGGAAGTTTTTTCATACTTCGCTGATTTATATATTATCATTATACGATATGTAGAAAATAATGAAATATTAATCATTTCATAGTATGCAGGAAATAATCTAGACAGTCTATAGAATACCAAATTTTCAGGCAGCTTCTACTTTAGCTGTCTCTCTTTTCCTATCTATTTTGGTGTATTGATAAATAATTTTTTTCAAACTGCTCTGTACTTTAATTAAATGGGTAAACTACCATAAGAAAAAACCACCATCTTAAACTTCCTATCATTTATTTAAAAATTAATATTTCTTTCCATTATTTTTAATATATATTATTTCCAATATATACTAATATTATCAACGAACGAAGAAGTTGTATTTTGTAGTTAGTGCCGTCAGTTTTCAAATTTAGACACTTTATAGATTTATGACTAAAGGTAAAGACTAAAAACGAAACACGGTCAGTGACCTCGGGCGCTCTCACGAAATGGATATTCTAATATAATATCTGCCACTATGCCCTAACCAACATGATGTCGTGTCTTTTCAAAATCCAATCAATTTTTTTATATTACATTTGCATTTTATTTATTTCATTCTTTATGAAAAGGATTAATGAAAGCTTTGCAAAAATTGCGAAGTTACCAAAGTACAATATGAAAATTTTCAGAAGGTACTTTTTAATATAATTTAAACAATAAGGAGTAAGGAAAAATATTGACCCCCCCTCCCAAGATCACTTGATTTAAGCTACTTTGTAATTAGAACATTCATTCAAGAATTTGTGCTGCCATCTCTTGATGATCGCCTAAAAGGATTGTCATTTAAAACATTTGTGATCCATTTGATTCCCATCAAAATAATCAATAATTTTTCAATTAAATTATTAAATTTCATTTGTAAATAATAAAATAATTAATAAATATAATTCATTTAATAATAAAATAAATTATCATTATCATTAATAATAATAATAAATTTAATTTAATCGTTTTATAAATCAGTAAGATCTTAAATATTTCTGATGGTAAGAAATAAAAATTTTAGAGCTTATTCACATCGAAAAATTATTAGTATAAAGTTTAAATAGTTGATCATTAACAAAAATAATCTATAAAAGCTAAAGAAAAATTCTTTAAATCTAAAACGCAACTGAGATTCGTGAATAAAATGCATAAGGTGAATGGTGTCAGAAAAAATTTCTATAGATGCTTGCATACAATCTTTCAAAGAAAAAATACTTTTATAGGAAATATAATTTATTTCTGATGAAACTATTGGACGAGATGATTAATTTGAGAAGTTTTGAAAAGAATTGATAGTTACTAATTCTCAAATTAGTTCCAATTTTGTTTCGATTCAAAGAAATGAATTGCTTCAAAAGATTCTTTTAAATAAAATATTATGGTCACAAAATTATTTTACCATCTGATATATTAAAAAAAATAAAGTCAAAGTATAATTAAACCAGTCAATTTTAAAACAAGCGATTAAGTCTTTTTAAACAAAAGATACTTGTTAATATTTGTTATACCTCAAATTTTGTTCAGAAATACTGAGATATGAGAAAAATTATTAAAATTTCAAGAGAGTTAAATAAATAACATTTTTTTTAAAAAAATTAATTATAAAAGAAAAATAAATCAAATCAAAAGTTTTTTTTTTTGTAAATTGTCTGATTTTAAACTTTTTTGTTAATGTTCTTCCGGAATTTATCTAATTTGTTGTGGCAACAGCTTTTGCTATCTTGTTCTACTGCAATAAAAAAAGCATTTTTTCGCAAACTTAGAAATTGTAAGTCTATTGAAATTTCATTTTCTATTTTCAACTGTATAGAAGAACATTTGATATTACTATTTGTATGTTTGCAATCAAGTTTAATTATTTTTTACTATTGATTGTCTTAATATGTTCAATTTTAAAAATGTATCATTAATGTGCCAGTAAAATGCTTTTCAACCATTTTTCAATTAAATTTTTTGAATTTATTATGTCTTGACCTTTTTATTTTATAGGAGGCAGAAGATTGATATAAAAGTTAATATATTATACGTAAATTTTATAACAGCGTATCATTTTTATATCAGTAAGTTATATTTATTTAAATTTTCGTTTTTTTATTGGTTATAGTTTAATTTTATATTTTAGCACATTTTCAACACAATTAACATATTAACGATTTATATTTTAAATCATTTTATTTTAAAAGTTTCATAAAAAAATATTTTTTTTATTACCTCCCTTTGTGACCTTCTTGCTCGCCAGTATTATATTTCTTCAAAAAATTTTAATGAAATATTTTATGTAACTTTCTTTTTATTGTTTCTTTAATGAAATATTTTTACACTTTAAATTGTGAAATTCATATAATTCACTCATACTATTATGTGAGCTTTAAGCCACTCGCTAATTTGCTGTTAGCTACTTCAAAATTTCGACTCTAAATTAAAGTGGGAATGATTACTCTACAGTAATTTTATTTTTAAACACTAATACTGAAAACAGAATATTTCGGAATTTAAGTCTTATGTGCACTAAAGATTAATTTTCATAATTATGTAATATACCAAAGAATCATTCAACAAAAATTTCTCAGATTAGTCAAAATTTCAGACTGTAATTTTACATTTAAAAGGATTTAAATGACGTCAATATTAAATGACGTCAATAACGTCAATTTATCAATTTTGTTTTGTTTTCATATATGAATATATTACAAAATACTATGAAATCTTTATTCTACAGTGTTTTGGTCCCTGTGAAATACTCGAAGCATTTCAACTTTTGAATAAATAAATCAACATTTCTACTTTCCCAATCAAATTTAATTGATTTATCAAATTTTGAGTATTACAATTTTAGAATAATCAACAATTTCATCTTCTTAGGTTAATCAGTTTTGAGAAACTCTGAGTGCTGATTGGCACATTTTCTTTCTCGGTCATTGAGTGTTGGTCTAAAATCGCCCATTTTTATAAAATAATGATCAAGAGAAATATTAGCGGCTCTATCCTATTTTATTAAAATGTTCATAGGGCAGAAAATCTTTTAAAAATTAAAAACTCGCATTTATTGTCTCAGGATATATAAAATATAACTATTTACTTTATTTAGAGCATTTTATCAGCATATATATGCATATTACTAAAGTTTCAAAATGACCTCTTGGCCTAAATTTGAGTGGATATCCTGTATATACTAAACACTATTTACATTAAATAAAGCTGATTTATTGAATTAATATAGATTTTGTAACAGATCATAGAAAGCCTATCTTTACTTTAAAAAAAATATCCTGTTTCATATAGCCACGTGCTGAAAATTAAGCTTTTCCGGATTGAGACAAGAGTTACCCGATTTTTTAATTAGAGCTTTTCTCGAAAACAAAAACTAGTTTTGATGAAAAAATTATTGTGTTTTTCTAATAATTTAGTTAAATTATAAGAAAATATGTTTACAATATTTTTTTAAAAAAATCATTTAAAGTATAAATTTAATTTACAGGTTAAAACATTATATCATTAAAAAGATAATTTTTTAAACTTTAATTTGATGTAAGAATAATTGTTGCGTGATAATCGGATATTATATCGGAAAAACGTTGAAATTTCGTTCCAATCTCAATTAATTAAAATTATAATTAAAAATTCCGAAAAAAATCATTCCGTGCACATTCCCAACCTCTAAGATATGTGTGTGCCAAATTTGGTAGTTGCAGGGCAAATGGTTTGGTCTATTGAGCGATAGCAAACCTATACACCCGTTCATTTTTATGAAAAGTATTATATATAAAATATATAGAGATATATGATTAGCTTATTGAATTTTTGAAAAATAAGCAACTAGTTGCATTTAAGGTAAATATATTGTGTAAATGAAAATAAAATATTATCCACAAATTGCATTCAAAATTATCTTCCATTTTGAATTGAGATTTTTGTCAGCATATATGTTTCCGCAATTTTAAATAACTATTATTTGTGCCACTACAATGACTGTAAAAACTTTTATTTTTAAAACTTAAATTTTTTATGTAAAAAACTTAAATATGCAATAAATACTTTTTCCTTCATTTTTTAGTTTTATTGTTTTAAGTTTAAGTTTATGTTTATAATGTAATGAGATCAAAAAATGTGCTAAAAAATTGAAAACTAAGATAAGAATTAATCATTAAAGCTTCATCTACAATTATAATAAATCTCGAAGTATTTTTTAGTTTCATTTTTTATTTTACTCAATGTTTAACACAACCCTCAAGTCTACATTTTTTTCTATGAAATCTAACTTTTTAAAAAACTATTTCTAATCACTTTGAAAAAAATCCATTATTCTTACAAAATAATAGATTTCTTCCAATAATATTTTACACAAAAAGTACAATAAACTGGACGTTAAGCATGTACAAAATGTAATGAATCAGTGACAAACATTTACGAAATATCCTGTATTTTTTTTTAAAAAAATTAAATGATTTTTGCAATGACTTTTCAAAAACTCGCAATTTTTAGAATGTTAAGAAACCATAATTATGTTTTGAAATCAGTGTTATACAGTTTACATGTGATATTTTATTATTTCTATGCATCAAAAAACATTTTCCTGATGTTTCTATGATTATTAATTTAAAAGTCATAAGCCACAAAAAACTATTCTCGAATTATGAAATTTTGCTATACAAAGAAATACACTTCTGAAAACATTTTTAAAGGACGGCATCTATAAATCCCATGCAAATCACATATCTTTTTATCTTTTGTTTTTTATCTTTTATAATGTTGTTTATTCATTAATTAATATTTTTTTTTATGTTTAGGGGATAGGATATTTATTGCCAGTTTTAAAACTTTCATAAACTAGAATTGATCAACTTTTCTATTTACAGCATAAAACAGCGTCCCGGGTAACGAATTTTTTTATTTTGAATTGAAAATATACAGTGTTCTTTAGAACTGGTAATTGCCACAATGCTATTTCCTTAAGGATACGTGAAAATACTAATTACTTATTTAATACCGTTTAAAATAGATGAAAATGTATAATCATTCATTATATGATTCTATGATAGATACTCCTCAATGGCTAATATATGAAATAAAAAATTTAAAAAACCGCAAAAAGATTAAAAATCGTTTTACTTTTCTGTTTCTTTTAAGTGTGATAGAACTTCACGTTTTTGGGTTGTACCTAGGAGCAAATTTTATAAGACTGGGAATAATCCACAACGATTGGAAATTCTCGTTAAATTACGTTATTATCGGTTTATTATCTTTAATGCTGTGGCATTCGCTTCTTTACCAAAAGAAAAACTTGCAACATTTAGTTCACTCACTGAAACTTCAACAGTCTAGGATAAAGAAACTTTCAGGTAATAAACTGGATTTGATGTATATATTATCGATATTAATTTATGTTTCACCATTATTAATTGCTATTTTGCATGTTTACTCAACTCGCAAAGGACATAAGTGGGATTATTTGATTTTTTGGAATATAAACGCAGAAAACAAATGGTCAGTTTTTGCTGGAATTTTTGCAGCTTATGCCTATTACACAGTTTATGTCAAATATCCACTGCTGGTTTCGTTTTCGATGTGCGTTTTGCTACATCAATGTGGACTTCTGCTTTGTCAGTACAATAATCGTCTGAAAAGTTACCACAAGTTCAACAACTTCGATAAATACTACACCACTCTTAAGAAGTTCTATCAAATCTTTCAAATGCTCCAACACTTGAAAAATACATTGTCGTTTCCATTGCTTATCAGCTTGACGAGTAGCATGTTTTCGTTGTGTACATCGATAACCCTTCTTGTACATACAGATGCTGCTTTGTTGACCGTTTATGCAGTTGAACTTTGTAGCAATACTTTGACGGGAATTGTAATTTTGTTTTCACTCACCTTATATAGCTCCAGGATCTCTGAAAGTATGTCAGACATAAAGAAAAGAGCTGAGTGGCTGTTGGACCAGAACCGTTGCGAGAACTGGCTGGAGAAGAAAGCTTTGCGTCTCCTACAAGGCATAGAGAAAAAAGATGTTCTTTATTTGTCGGCTTACGGAATGGTGGACATTAAGAGAAGTTTTTTACTTCCTACTCTCGGAACTCTTTTATCTTACGTGGTTCTCGTTTATTCTTTGGCTTAATAAAGTGCTACTTCACTGTTCCCTAATTGAAATCTAATATTTTATTTTAATATTGAGAATTTATTATCATGTCAGAACATAATGCTGTTTTAGGATGAGGTTTGTGACGTCAACAAAAGGCGAAAAATAAAAATTGTATTATCTGTGCGAGAATCTCAAAAAATCAGTTTTTAATAACGTGTTACCATCGCATTTACAAAAGCCCTGATTTTTAAAAAAGTTAATCACCACAACAAATAAAACCTAGAAAAATGTCATTTTGATCACATGATTATATGAAATGAAATAAGTAAGAAATGTGATATTTTTTTGAACAATAAATGCGAGACAAAGTTTTTTTTTATGATCTTTTGCAATAGTAAAGTTACTAATTCAATGAAACAATTAAAAGGAATAAGAATATAATTTTACTTGCACAAGCACGTAGTGCTTGGCCGTTCAAGAAATCATGTTCTGAAATCAAACATTGAAATATGCATAACAGGTTTCATTTTTTTATTTATTTGAAATTTTAGCCCTTTAGCCGAAATTTTTTGAAGCCAAAGATTAATGGCTTTTTTAAAATTTAATTGAACATTTGCTTCAGAAAATGATGACTAACCTTTATAATTATATGAACAACATTTAGAAATAAACTTCAAAAAACTATTTTAATTTGATGTATATTTAGAAAAATAATGCGTAAATAGTTCATCCATTTATATAAAGCTCAAGTTAAATGTGGTGTTATTTGTAATTAATAAAATGAAAAAAAATCAATTCTTATTTTTCTAATATTTTTAGCAAATCAATTATAACAATCATACAACACCATCCTTTCAATCATAAGAATGTATTATTATAGCCCAACTTAAAAGCTATTGAAGAGAATCATGTTACAATGGTATATTCTTTAACTAACAAGCTAATCTTAATGGAAGATATGAATTTTCCGATAATGCTAATATGCTTTAATGCATTTTATTTAAGAGCTTCTTTCGGCTTTAATACCAGTGATTATATTTTACATTGTATTTAAAAATATACATTACTTTGAACGACCAGCTAATACTGTTGAAGCCTTCTATGGATATTTTCGTTTTTTAATATTTCAAAAGATTTCCATAGAAAGATAATAAGAATTTATTGAGTAATTTAATATTATAATCTATTTAATCATTTATTTTTCCTAGCTCCTTATTTACTTTTTGTTAGAAATTAAATCAATTAAGATCAATACCATTTATCTTGTTTTGTTTTGTTTTTATTAGAATTCACTAAAAGCATTTTATAACAAACTTTTACAAGAAAAGCCTTTTATTATCATCTTTTGAAGCTGCAATTGTGATATATAATATGGCATTTTGAATACAGCTTCCAGTCAAATTTATTTTGGTGCATCGCTTGTAAACAACCTTAGCAAGGGCTATTGAATCTGTTGAAATTATACTGCAAACCATTTACCATGTATCCTAAATAATAAGTAAAAAGCTCAAAAATATATGAAAATTTTTCCACTTGAAACTATATGCCTGAAAAATATCGTCTCTACAGTTCTAATAAAGTATCTGCAGTTATTCTTGAAATATATTTTTAAACTTAATTCTCAAGATAATTATTGAATTATATCTAGGAATCATAAAACATTTTGAGATAGTTTTCCTATATAATGAGCAATTTTAAAATATTCCATTATTAGATCTGAAAGTTTCAATAGGAGATGCTGCTTAGCATCTGATCGTCATAAACAAAATGACTTTGTCTCTAATCAAATCACTGAAAAGTAAAATTAGTAGTCTTTTTTTATTGACTTTTCTGGTCTTTTCTTATTACCAATCAATCTGGCCATTTTCCGTAAACTAGAGACATAATTTCTCCAAAGAAAGAATCCCATAGATGACCTGAGTAAAGTAAGTAAAGCTTTATTTGACTAATGTTGTATTATTTGTGGCAATACATTCTTAAATAAGGAAAAAAATGGTGTGATGTTAAACCTTACATATTCCTTGCTAAAGATTATTATTATCGTATTTATTCCATTTGTATTTAATGGTAAGGCATGAAAAAACTGTATAGATCTAAATTGAGATTTATAAAATAACTCAGTTTCATAATACTTTGAGAATTATAAAATTATTAATAACCACGACGGTATAAAACTTGTCAAGGCATAACCAGAATAAAATGACAAGAATAATGGCATGAAGAATTTCACATACATTACTTGAACATCATCTAGAATTATTTTACCAAAAAAAAAGTAACAAAAAATATAAACCGAAGAATTCAAATTCTGATTCTTACTGATAAATGTTTAGTCACATAATACTCCAGAAGAACAATAACTTCAACTGATAATTAAAAAATAGAAAAGAAATAGTTGCCAAAGAATTTAAATTCCGATTCTTACTAATGAATATTTGCCACATAATATTGTAGAAGAACAACTGCTTCGATTAATATTTAAAAAATGGAAAAGAAATATTTGCCAAAGAATTTAAATTCTGATTCTTACTAATGAATATTTAGTCGCATAATATTGTGGAAGAATAATGATTTCAATTAATATTTTAAAAGAATGGAAAAGAAATATTTGCCGAAGAATTGAAATTCTGATTCTTACTAACGGATATTTAGTCGCATAATATTGTGGAAGAATAATGATTTCAATTAATATTTTAAAAGAATGGAAAAGAAATATTTGCCGAAGAATTCAAATTCTGACTCTTACTAATGGATATTTAATCACATATTATTGTAGAAGAACAACGCCATAGATTAAAATTTAAAAACATATAAAAGATATAAAAGTCAAAGGATTTAAATTCTGATTCTTAATGCTAAATATTGATTAATCACATAATACTGCAGAAGAAAAAAGATTTCAGTTAAAGTTTAAAAAATAACAAAGCAATGTAAGCCAAAGAATTTAAATTCTGAATTTTACTAATGATCACATAATACTAAAGAAGAACAATGACTTCAATAACAGTGCCCTTCTGGATATTTTGCATTATTAAAGAAAAAAACGGCAAGAAATATATACCAAAGATTTTAAAATATCTTTCTTACTACCATATTATAACATTCAACTTATTCGCCAATTACTTGTTTATAGCTGGAGCAACTTCAAGTTTTTATATAACTGATCTAAAATTAGCCTTCGTTTACATCTTTACGGACGTCTTGTCTCTGGCCTTGTGGTACTCCATGGTATTTCAGAGGAAAAATTTGAAACGCTTGAATTTTTCTCTTATTTCTCTATCAAAAACTTGGAGAAAATATTTCCATAGAAGTCGTTACGATCGAATTTTGAGTTACATTCCATTTATTTTTGGTATCCTTCCTTTACTTCTTGCTCCTATTTATACATATTTAACAAATAAAGTGCCAGATATAACAGAATTCTGGGCTTTACGGTACAAGATAAACGATGAAAAATATAAATTAGTTGTAAATTGTTTCGGTGGATTAGTATATTACTCATCGTTGGTTGAATTTCCAAGTCTGATCACTTTATCGATTTGTATTCTTATTCATCGATATGGAAATCTTCTTTATCATTTTAATAATAAATTGAAAAGTATACATTTTCATCTGAAACCTTCAAATTACATCAATATGCTTATAGAGTATAACATTATTGAAGAAAATATACGCCTTTTGAAAAGAACACTATCCGTACCAATTTTCATAAGCCTGATGAAGAATTTTTTTACGATGTATACTGTTTTATCGAATAGCCTTCAACATCGGGTGTCATCTTTTATGATGATGGAGTTATTCATCAATACATTCTCGTGCATCGCACTTTTGTTTCTGCTGACGATTTGTTGTTCAAAAATACCAGAGTATATGCAAAAAATAAAAATAACCGTGAAAACACTTCTTGATGAAAGCCATCTTTGTTGTATGAACAGAGAATCGGACACGCATATTCTCAATCGAATGGAAAAGAAGGAAGTAATCTACTTGTCGGCTTGTGGGATGATAAAAATTAAGAATAGTTTTTTGTTGTCAGCTTTCGGAACTATTTTCACGTATGGATTATTAATTTACAATTTAAAATAAAAACATGTTAACTAAAAAATAAAGCAGGTTTTTAATGCGAATTCCTTCAAATGCTTTATAAAGATGCGTTTCAGTTTTTAAATATAACTGTATGGCAGAATAAGCATTGCTGAACTATACGGTAGAATAAGCCTTGAGCGTATAGCATATTTTCTCAACGGTTTCTATACTCTACCAACAATTTCACTACGTATTTCACAATTTCGCAATTAAAGTATGAACTTTAGGCTATACTGAGAAACTATTGCCTCTAATTGGAGCAAAATGTTTGCATTACATTTTAATTAGGAGATTGCCGATGTTGCATAGGAGTAGCGCGTCTGCCTCTGGAGCTGCGTGTCCCGGGTTCGATTCCCGGTTCGGGCAGGGCTGTTCTTCTGTGTTCCATCTGTAAGGTATATAAATGTGGCCTCCCTGTAAAAAGGGGTGTGAAAACCACTGTGATGAGTGAGTAACTAAGGCGTACTGTTGGTCCTATTTAGCGCTACTTCAAAACAAGAAACACTCCTTTAGGCTTGAAACTCGCAATGTCCATGGAAAGTGCCCCTAACATGGTATCTCAGAGAAGCACAACAACCAATTCGTTGAAGATTGGTAAGACAATGAAGTATTGGTGAGTTGTTTAAATGATCCAGGATGTAAGATGCTTTTTTCGAAAGGTTTTCTCATATAAAAATTGTGGTATCAAGAGTTCATGGTAACGGCTGTAGTGTTAGAGATTTTTTTAGGTTATAAATGTTCCATGCTTTTCTGATCTTGGAGGGTTTTGAAACATCAGATGATTATTTTTAGAAAACTTAATGGCAAATGATATTCGAAACATTTCAGTTGCGTCCGTTGTTATTATTGCTGCTGCTACTGACACTTGCCATAGACAAGCATGCTGACGTCTGTCACTGTTTTTAAGCCGAATGAGAGTCTCTTGTGTTTGAAATAGCGCCAACCAGAATTAAGAGAACGACTTAGCTATTCACTCATCATAGTCGCTTGCACAGCCTCTTTTTACGGGGAGGGGATGAATCACATCACACCTGAAAGATAGTACACAGAAGAACAACCATGCCCGAACCGGAACTCGAACCTGGGATGCCCAGATCAGGAGAAAGACGTGCTACCTCTGTGTCAGGACTCCAGCATTTGCGTTCGTTAACAGATAAATATATCTAAATTTAGTGAAAATATTTGGTTATTTCAGGAATGCATAGTAGTTTTATTTCAAAGAAACCTTTAAGATTCTGTATAAGTGATAAAAAAAAACTATCTGTAGCCAAGTTTTGCGTATTTTGACCTTTTGCAATATTAATAATGGGCTTAATACAAACATCAATAATATCCTTGGTTGTCCTATTCAGGAATGGTAAGCCAATGACACGAGGCATAATATTTTGGACACACCAAAGATCAAAACGATTTGCATGTGATTTCATTCGATAAACTGAACGCGTCCCAAGTGGATTGATTGGAAATTGAAGAATTTGAAATGCAACCGACTGATTTCCAGTATAGTTCGAAATAAATTCAAAAATGTACGGAAGCAAGGAAAAAGTCGGGATTGATTGAAACAGAAAGGTTAATAAGCAATATAAGTAAATACTTAACTGCTAGTAACCTCGTGATGTTTTAACCATATTTTCATCTACTTATGCCTTCAAGTCATCACTTTTCACAGATGAATAACATTAAAGATCTGCTTAGAAACTGCTTAGCAGATGACTCCAATTAAGCATACATTCTACTAAAAGTAACATCTTACAATCCTATATTTGTCATCTATTCTGCAACAACAGAAGCTACACTAATGTTACTTTAATTACAATTACACATATCTGAAATCTTTACTACTATGCACGTGCACAATGTATTATTTTCTAGTGATTAAAGAATTTTGAGTCGTTAGTATAATTTTATCATTTTTTTCAATAATTACAAATCAAAATAATTTGCTGGCACGTCTATATCTCATTAAACATTTCTTTAAAAAAATGGTATAGTGATCCATTAAGTTTCGCTACCCCTGGACTATTAAGATAGACGTTGTTGTAGTTACTACTAATCCCAGATGGTCCAGCAGTGCTAGACCATCTCCATAAAACCCAATGCTTCCAAAAAGTCCATAAATAAGAGTCTTTGAGTATGTCATGCTTTGTAAAATTTATACAATTTAAAATGTGAGTGGGAGAAGCTGAAGCGCTCTTTCACCAATGGCAGTCCGGGAAATACTTTTGTCCCAGCTGAAAAGTGAGGCCTTTAATATGTCCGCTGATAAATCGAGAGAGGGCTGTACTTTGCTTCCTATCACCCCTGGTCTGGAGGGCCCCACCAGGACAGTCTCTAAAGCACCAGGAGTTATTCGGAGGAACACGTCAAAGCTTGTTTGTCCCCATTTTTGCAATGGAGCAAATCTCTGAGTACGTGAGAGTGTGGACATTACCAACTTCATCAATGCTAGCCGCCACAGCAAGGGCGTCCGCTCTCTCGTTGCTTTCAAGTCCGATGAGGGAAGGGACCCACTGAAAGTGGATGTTGCGCTTTGCAATAAGCCGATGGGTAATATTTAGAATGCTCGTTAAGTCTCCCACTTGCTTCCTGTTCGATAGGTGCTGTGAGGAGACACGACTATCCGTTAAAATCCATATGTCGTTAAAGTTGGGGAGCTGTGGCCCTTATGGATTGCTAAAATTTCCGGCCTGATTCGGATAAATTTAGCACATGAATGGGTAATAAGAATGATACTCGTCTTTACATCCCAATACCGCGTTTTATTTATTCATTTATTCATGATGAAAGCTTTAAAATTGCGTCTAATGTATTTCTGAAAAGACCAAACGAATTTTTTGAAATCGAGCAATCCTGACTATAAAGAGATAAAAAGATATAAAGAGAGATTTTTAGAGATATAAAATTGTGCAATAAGTATTAGATGATCAAAAAATAAGCAAAAAGGATCCAAGATCAAAAAATTTCATAAATCTGAAAAATTCCGATACCATACGACTTACTAGATGTAAATTAATCTCAATAACTTTTAGTTGTCATTTTATAGTGTAACTGTCCTCTTACTTATTCTCCTTCTTCATTAATGTCCTACAATTATCCTCTTTTCTAAGTAAATTGTTGATGAGTATTAATCAGATTTATTTAGGGACAGTGTGAAAAAGAGATTAACTAAATAAAAAATATGAAATTTATAGTAAATAACCTATTACTGTATAAAGACACTTTTTAGAGAAAAGTCTTCGAAATGATTATGACATTATTTCTTTACTTTTGTGTCTAATTAATTTATATCTGATGCAAAAAATAAATGAAAATCGAGTAACAATAAATTTTAAATTAAAGGCGCACTTATATTTCATAGATTAGTTGTCCAATACTTAAATATAAATATTCAAAACTATTTTTTCAGTGTTTCTAAATAGTTACCTTTATAAGTGAAAGTTATTTTATAAATTTATAAGTGAAGTCATCTTTACAAGTGACATCCTTAAGAAATTATTGCAAAAGAAATCAATTTCCCAAATAAGTTTAAAAGTAAAATATCTCAAAATGCCATTTAAAAACTGGGAGTATAAGAGAGATACACAAAAAAATTATTTTTGTAATAGAACAGGAAGTCGAAAATGCGAAGGGAGGAGTGGTGTAGTATTCTTTCATGCGAAGGGAGGAGTGGTGTAGTATTCTTTCATGCGAATAACGTTAAATATAAAATACTAAACAAGATGTACATTATAGATTTCATTTCTGTCCTTGTGATTAATTCAAAACGGCACAATATTCCAGATTTAAGAATAATATTACAAGTTCGCACTGAACTTGTCAAAATACAATGCCAGGATGTAGGTCGCATTATCGAAAACAACCTTTTGGAATTTTAAAGGACATACTATCTGAGGTAATATGATGTTATTATTACTATAAGTTGTAATGCAATGTTTTTACTTAACATCTAATTTCTCAATTTCGGAACAAAAAAAAAAGGATATAATTATATTTTATAAAATTTAACATTATATATATACACCAATATTCTTCTATAAGGTATTGTCTAAGTGTTTGTTTCTGTAGCTTGATATGTTATTATCATGTCAAAACATGATGTTGTTTTGGGAATAAGGTTTGTGGTGTCAACAGAAATCTGTAGGCGAAAAATAAAAGTTTTATTATCTGCACGAGCATCTCAAAAAATCAGCTTTTAATAACCCGTTACCATCGCATTGACAAAAGCTCTGATTTTAAAAAAAATAAGTTAATGACTACAGCAAACAAAACCTATAAAATGTCATTTTGAGCACGCGATTATATGAAATGAAATAAATAGGAAATGTTGCATTTTTTAAACAATAAATGTGAGAGTTCTTTGGATCGTTTGCAATACTAAAGTGACTCATTCAATGAAACAAGGAAAATGAATGAAAATAGAATTTAACTTGCACGAACACGTGGTGCTTGGTCGTTCAAGAAATGATGTTCTGACATCATACATTGAAATGTGCATAGTAGATTTCATTTTAATCTTTTTATTAGATTCCTACCGTCGTTTCGATTTAGACTGATATTGCTTTAATTACAAAAGAATATTAATTACTTTTACTATTTTATTCCAAGATTATGACGATTTATTTTACAAGATGTTTTAGGAAATTACATAAAGTGACCAAATAATGTAATGAAATATAAAAGATTTTTGGCATGTTCACTTTGTCTTGCAATTAAAGTACAGTATTTTCGATAAACGCTTGTTTATTGATTTAGCGATACATTGTAAATTTTAAAACCGTTGCCTTTTACATAACGTATGATAAGTTTTGAGACCCAATCAATTGATGACATTTGAGCAGCACACCTTTATAAGCCTTAATACTTTATACAGTAATTAATCTAAGCTTTCTTATTCATAAAGGAATGAATTCAGTTGTGTTTAAAAATTGAAATCAACAGGCATTAGTTCATTCGGTAAAATGCAAGGATATCAGTATTTTTTATGTAAAGGTAAAGACTGCGCGTTCAATTATTGCGAAAAACAGTAAGTTTTTGATAAATTATTTATATTGTAAGGAAGTCGTCACCTTGTCTTCTGTTGGAAGGGACACATGATCAAACAATGATACTCCCAGCCAGCGGTGAGGCTATTCATCCTTTGTTGCCCATTGTATTTCTCCCTTTTTAGTGTCGTTCTTCAAACTTTAGAAGGAAAAATAATGGAAACACATGTTTTCGGCCCATTAAATCAGCAAACCGTGTCGAAATACCAGGTGGGACTATTTCTTCTATGGACCACCCCAGCTGGGATGATGTTCCAATAATGAACAGCATATGCTCTTTACGACCCGTTGAAGAATTTAGTGCTTCCTTGAACCCATTGAAGAAAGAATGCAGATGCGAACAGTGGGTATTGTGAAGATTCTGATAAGGGGTGGATGTTTCAGAAATCTTCCCACGACATGGTGGCGCGCCAGTGGGAGTATTTCTGAAGAATGATTGGACAATCGGCATCTCCTGAGAGGTGGAGCTTCGCTACTGTTAAAAGGGACGATCGAGAAGCTGATCCGGAGGACGAGACGAGCTTTGAGGAGTGCTGAAGTTGAAGAGATACCATGTGATCTCGAGTTTGTTGGAAAGATCTACCGGAAGTAATCCGTAGATCTCTGGAGCTACATTCAGAAGCCGAATACGCGGACAGCTTGTGAATCCCCGGCATAGATGCTGAAAGAACAATCCAGTTGTAAATATTTTCCAGTATCTATCCTAGAGGAAGTGGTTTTGTTTTTATTTATTGTATAAAGCTGTAAATAAACCCTTTGTGTATAACACGCTACCATTTATTTGATCGGCCAGGATCAAGTCATTACAATATGAATTATAATTATTTAATAAAAAGTAACTGAAATAAAAAAATTTCTTTTTTGTCCTACGTAGGAATTTACTTATTTTTTATATTACTTATTTCATAATTATTCTACAAACCAGGGACTGTGCCACAAACAAATGGCAATTAAAAAATCCGTTCGACCATAAAAATTACCAAAATTCTTATTTGTTGATATTTTAATAGCAATTAACACATGTTTTTCTTTCCAGTACACATTATTGTTCTCAAAATATTTTAATGATTTATGAATCACATATCACATGAGGGCATAGAGTAAAATTCCATAAGTAAGCACAGTTCCGAAGGAAGAGAGCAAAAACCTCTTTTTCAGATCAATCAATCCCCAAGCTGATAAGTAAATAATATTCTTTCTCTCCATTCTGTACAGAAGAAAGAGTTCATTCTCTCCATACCAAGTACAGTAGCACCGACTGCTGTCCACTAAATCTTCTGATATTATCTTTATTTCTGCCAAATGTCCTGACATCCTGGAGCTGTATATTGTCAGCGAAGATAGAATCAGTGATCCAGTCAGGAATTTAGAAGCGATAGCGACGTAAAAAGGACTAAATCGGATATCGAAATGCATCAGTCTGTATACGATGCCAATGTAGAAGATTAAAAACCCATCTGTCAGGATGAGAAAAAAGGGAACTGATAATATAGTCTTCAAACGATTGATAAGTGGTATTATTTTAAAATAGAGTTCCAGAATGCTAATGTTATCCGCAGAGGAGTTATAAGGGCTCACACGTTTTAAGTCGATAATATAACGCGAAAGCATATTTCCAAAGCTGTTCAAAAGCACACAAAATGACAAGATGACGGTTAAAGGATATCTCATGTATATCACATAATAAGCGTAAACACCTACAAACCATAAGAAAATGCTTTTGCTCTTCATAAGGCCTTCATGCCCCAGAAAGAAAAAATGCATCTCATGTTCCATAGCCGCCTCAGTAGTTGTATAAATATGCAAAACAGAGAAAATCAAAGCCGATAAGTAATTTGAACACAATAAGAATTTCACAGTTGTCATTCGATTTTTACTGATAAAATCCCGATTCTTAGATTCCAGATCTCTTAAGGAACATATGAGTTTATAAATGTGTTTCTTTTGTAATGTCAGTGACAACCATAAAGTGAAAAGTAAGGCAATGGTGAAAATGTAACTGCTTACTAAACGCCAGTTGTGAGCACCAAGGAAAAATTTAACATACGCCGATGTATACAGTCCAAAAAGAAAGAATTCCATTGCGTTGATAAATGACAAATAGGTGACAAACTTTTGAAAACGTGAATGCATATTTATTCTAAATATTTCTTGAATAATCCAAAGAGGAATATCAACTACGAATTTGGAATTAGCATACATACTCATGTTCCTAGCAGAAAAGGCGGATTTTATTAATAAAGTTGTATCGGAACTGTTGATGCAATCCAAAGAGTAATATCGATTGTAAATCTGGAATTAGCCTACATACTCATGTTTTTAGCAGAAAAGGAGAATTTTATGAATAATATTGTACCGGAACTGTTGATGCAATTCTTGAATAATCCAAAGTTGAATATTAATTGCAAACCTTTAATTAAAATACATGCTCATGTTTCTAGCAGAAAAGTCGAATTTTATTAATAAAGTTGTACCGGAACTGTTGATGTAATCCAAAGAGTAATATCAATTGTGAATCTGGAATTGGGATACATACTCATGTTTTTAGCAGAAAAGGCGAATTTTATGAATAATGT
>JAOUZG010051192.1:4834071-4895442 GCA_026289955.1 Argiope argentata
TACATACTCATGTTTTTAGCAGAAAAGGCGAATTTTATGAATAATGTTGTACCGGAACTGTTGATGCAATCCAAAAAGAAATATCAATTGTGAATCTGGCATTGGGATACACACTCATGCATCTAGAAGAAAAGGCGAATTTACAGACCTGTAATTTTTAAGCGAATGTTTAAGAGCTGAGAATATTCCTTCTGTATTTCTCAAATACAGTTATTTGAAGAATAATACTTAAAATTATATTCTTAATACAAAAATATTTTGTACAATATGTTATTCTTAACTTTGAAATGAAAGTTTAACAAAAATTATGAGCTTTAAAACATTGAGAGAAATCACATTAAAGAACTTTCGAATATAAATTAAGCAATTCGGAAGTAGAATAAAGAAAAAATTCTCCTTATTTTCATATATAATATATAAATGTACATCTTTTTACATTTTCTAAAGGCAGTTTCATGAAGATGAAATTAGTTTTAACTTGGAAGTTCAATCCGAGATTCCAAAATATTTGAAGAGAAACCATATAGACAACTAGAATCTTCTTCACTGAACCTGAAGCAGATATTATTGATTATCGAAAACATTTTCAATTATCAAAAAAGACCCATTGAATCGAATGATTATCTCTTAAGGGAAAATAACTAGAATATCTAAAAATATAAAAATTGAATTCACTCTTTTTAATATCGGTATACAAACCAAATCTAATCACATAATAAGTTATAAATAGCCCCCCCCCCCCCCCGATCTATGCTTTTAAGCACAAACACGATAGTATTATTAAAACTGTTACTTCAATCTCAAATGAAACCATTTCTTTTTAAATTAATTTTTTTATATAGAATAATTTATTCTATCTGCAAAATGAAAAGCAGTTTATAAAGAGAGTTTTCTCCAAAATTGATCGGTGTCATTTAACCGAAAATAAATTTAAAATAAAGTCCAAAATATAATAAAGCATCACTGTCCCGAATTTCGATTGATAATCGATAAAAATTGATTAATCTATGATCATTAAGGAAATAAATGTTTTATTAAATTAATATTTATCAGCCAGCAATGTTTTTGTCGAATCTATCCATATTGTTTGACTTAGATATTTTTTAAATGTATCTTCAACTTAAGCGTTTAAAAAGTTGTCGAGTAAAATTTTTGAAAATTTAACTAAAGGGCATTTTGAGTTTGGTTGTAGAAGCTGCGTAGAACTAGATAAAGGATTGGGTTGTTCAAACATTTGTTTAATTTTTAAGCTACATAAAAAAATATTTCACACCAAAATTTCGTTCCAGATATTAAAAAAAATAATGGAGATTTGATAGGATAATTCGATACTAAAATCAAATTTATTATTGTTAATACAAAAAACGGGAGCAAAATAACTACAAAATTGCAAGGGATAAAATAAAATTTTGATGATGTTTATAGAATGGATGCTGTGTACCAATTCCAAAGAACAAAGTGCATGTTTCAATATCGTTCGAAATATCCTATAAGAAGACGGAATTATAACAATCGAACATGGCCCATAATGCTTCTTAGGAATAGATACTTAATTAGAAAGTGATTTTAAAATATAAACAATGTTTTAATTCAAATTTAAATTATTTTTATCATGTGAGAACATGATGTTGTTTGGTTAGGAGGTTTTGGTGTCTCCAAAATTTACGGGCAAAAAATATTCGATTTTTCATTGGTATATAGCGAGTCACTTGATCCAGGACATTTGAGGTTGGTTTTGCCAGTATTGCTTGAAATATTTAATTAAAGTTAATATAAATTGCTTTTTGTTTGTCTTTTCTATGAAATGACGTCCTCATTCAGTTTGTTTACGAATTCTTACTTTGAAGTAATTAATCTCGTGCTCAGAAAGTTATCGTGTTTTTTTTGGGGGGGGGATTCTTTTTTAATTTTAACTACTGAAATTTTGTAAAACGCGACTGATATTTATTCTTTAATGATATTATAAGCGTATTCTTACTAATTGTTTTTCTCAAAGTACTGTAAATATTAGAATATAATTTTGATATCAATCTGCATTACGTTTATTGGATTTTACCACGTATAAAATAACTTTCAATAATAGTGAACTTTTCGTCAAAATGACTGGAATTTTTCTATTTTAAAATCGGTCGAGTTCCAAAACTTTATTTGCCAGCTAGAAAAATGGGAAATGGAAGTTAAAAAATATCATTAAAAAAGAAGAAAGAAGTCCCGAAATTTTTTCAAACAGGTTTAAACTGGTTAGTGATTTAAATTAATTAAGACAAATAATCACTTAAAAATAAATACAACTTGAAATTTGCGACCGTAGATTTCATTTTTTTTATTTTACTGCTTTCCTCAAAAACATCGGGACATATTAGTATGCAAAATCCATAATTAAATCAATTTTTAATTACTTTTTAGAATCAATATTTTTTAAATCCATTTTCTATTCTGTATTTTATAAATAACAAAACATTTTTCTATCACAATCTATGCCTTAATGTGATTTGTTTCCACATGAAAGATGTGTATGTCACAAAGCGTTTCTACAAACACTATTATAGGTATTTTCTGTTAATTAGAAAAGTAGTGCATGAACTATATATATATATAAAGATTAAAACTTAATTAATTTTTTAATTTAATTGATTGAAAGATTAAAATTTAATCTCTTCTCGCTATTTTCAAACGTAAAGAAGCTTGTTTCTGTCCTATATTCTGAATCTTCTGTAATTTTTCTCTTTACCGTTTTGACTCTAAGTTCAGTCATTAGACATAAATGTAGTAATAATCAAAAATGCATTAAATTTGAAAAAACTTTATGCAATTTAGTAACTATGAAATAGACGTATTATTTTTAAATATCACTACTAAAGAAAAATTTAGTAGTTTACAATGACATTTGGTTAATTTAGATTTTTTTTTTCGAAACTGCTGTGATTATCGATAGATTTAAGGAATGTCTCCTTTTCCGGCAATTTCTTTTAATTCTCAAAACATTGCAATAGAAAAATGAATTAATTTTTATAGATAAATGCATCTCATAATCACTATAACGTCACATCCAGTGTTTACTTTCTCAAGTGAATAAAAAATTTTATTGTCATGTAAATTATATTTAACATCTACTTCCCGATTAATTTTGGATATTCCATTTGCTTTTGTTTATGTTTTTTACAATATTTATTTATATTCAAGGTTGCATTAATGTAAATTATTAATGCCTATTTACTGCCAAACATAATTAATTTTATTAAAACATGACAACTGGAAATTGCTGTTTATAATTAGAAAGGATATAATATAAACGTATTTAGATAGTAGATTCACAATCTTATTCAAATTGTAAAGCAAAATGGTACTGGAAACGAATTCCCATAACAATTCTTTGTTTGTAATGTAGCAAACACGTATTGATACTCAAAACGCGCAAATTGAAATTCAGTAAAAATTCGGTTGTCCACCTATGGTGAAGTTTTTTTGTTCTCTGTTCATGCGCCTGATCCAATCCTGGGAGTCAATGTTTTGTATTTCCCCTCCATACTCAACAGGTAGCATAGATGGTGGAAAATAATCACAGAGTCTCTTAGGATTTGAAAGAAAGTGAACCTAAATGGAAAGAAAACATTAAGGTTAAGTTGTAGATGTTTTTAAGGGTTTGCTCATAAATCATTCATACCAATCATAAATTATATACCTACAATAACTCACATATATCTATCATAAATCATTTAAACATGTTATAAATCATATCAGATACCTGTAAATTACAGGTTCCGTGGAGGCTGCATGTGACGTGTCTGCCGCGTCACTCATCATACGCGCATTAACTCACGAAGCTTCTAAAAAAAGCTTTTAACTCTCTTTCTCTTCGGAACGCACTCGCGCTATGCATCGGTAAAGCGCGTACTAAAATTCGAATGTTTAATTTCTTTATTTAAATTGTAAATAAAATTATTTTTCTAAAACATTGCAATGATAGGTGTCACAACAAAATACAAGCACCCTAATTATGACAAGACTTTGGCTAGCAAAAGCAAACATAAATGTTAAACTTACAGGATATCCTAAGCATACTGAGTCTTTTACTGACTGAGAGATTATAAATTGGATTCATAATTTTCAAAGTTATTTTCTTTACCGAGTTAAAAAAAGTATAAATACAACCTGGAAAATCCAAATCACGGAAGGAAATTTAAAAACCTATTTAAAAAAGATCATTAACAAATAGGAGTAATAGATTGTGTATTTATAAAGAAGTTTTTAAACTTGAATGACCGGACACCGCAACAGCCACTCTGAAAAGAACTGCGGTAGAGTTCTAAGGGTCGTTACCGTCCACGGTAGAACCCTTTCCCAAGGAAATGCGCTTCATCATCGATGTGAGGAGCCTGACCTCCATCTTTCCAAACACCCATCAGGGTAGCGAGAACCAATCACCATTCAGGAAACTTCTCATCCTTGATTACAAGGTCCCCCCCTCAAGTGGGAAATAAACATTCAATCTCTCTATATAAAGTTATTACATTGGTGTAAAATATAAATAATATATACTCTGTTGTAAGTACTGAAAGCAAAATTACAATTTGAATTCCTGCTTTATTTTTAAATGCAAATTTAATATTTTGAGATATATATCCAGAAATGAGGAAGTTCTAACCATTTGGAACCTAAATTTAGATAAAAGAATGAAATTTAAAGATTTATTTTTAAAAATATCATTAACAAATAGGAGTAATAAATTATGTATTTATAAAAAAATTTCAAACATCAGTAAATTCTAAACTAACTTGCTTACCACATAGAGTAGCAATAAAACAAATCCTAAAAGGCATGAAATTGAAATTAAATTCGAAACAATGCTAAACTCCTAATCAGAGAAATTATGTTGGGTTCAAAAAAAAAAAAAAAAAGCTCGAATTCAAATTGCTTTGCGAATCGGACACAAGCTTCTGTAACTTCATGTTTACTTGAATGTAAACTTGAATGAATATGAACATGTTTCTGTGGATGTGTTATTGGTACTCCACGGGCTAGATGTTAGATCTAGAGCTATTAAACTTGCCACATACAAACTTGCGTTGTTTACAGGCAAATTCTTTGAAATTTTAATTTATTAAAAGTTAATACACATTTTGGTTTATTTTCAGCTATGTTTTTCAAGAGTATTACAATATAAAAAATTACTTTTGCATCACCTTGAATAAATAAAAATCTTTTCAATGAAATCAAATTTTGCCCTATATTGTTTTTATATTAAAAAAATATTTTATACCTATTTTTTAGCAAGACTGCAAAGATGCGCAGGAACTTTGAACGATTAATTTTTATCATCATGAAGGATGATTAAAAAAATTCTTGGAAAACGCCAAAATTGTTTTTTTTAAAATTGTTTCCATTCCAATTTTAATATTAAAGAATCATTTCTACAATCATAAATTTCAAGTTCTGATGTGATAACATTATTATTTTTAAGTCATTATTTTTCTTAATTAATTTAAGTCATTAAGTAGTTTAAACCAGTTTGAAAAAGCGATGCTGGTAAAAGCAGATCAAACTTTCTAAAAACGTATTTGCTGTCAAAGGAGTTTATATAATTGTTGTTGTTACTTATAGCACTTGCCATGGACAAGCCTCGTTGATACATCAGCAGAATTTAAGCCGGAAATATACGTCTCTTGTTTTACAAGAAGCGCCATCTAGGGCCAAGAGTACGACTTAGCTACACACATGTCACAAGCATTTTCAGGGGGCGGACTACATTCACGCAAATCCTTCATTCATCTCAGATCGTAATTTCGACCTGGAACAGGGAACGATCACCTCTGACCCACTACCCCCAGTGATATTACTCTCGATATGGAGGACTTTGCGACCACGAACAGATTTAACGAGCGCCAATCGCCAAACACTCGGGGATTGTTTTGGCCGGTGAGCTTCGAACCCGTAACCTAAGGAGTACGAGTCCAACGCTCTACCAACCAGGCCATCCCGGCTCCCTTTATATAATAATAATGCAATACTGGTAAAAAAGGGTAAAAAAAATATATGCGATTGAAAGGTGTTTAAGAATATTGCTATTTTTGCTTTATTCATTGCCTACGGGATTTCAAACTTCAATTATTCAAAAAACCATAATGAAAAAAAAAATCATGTTCTCAAGTGATAAAAAAACAATTAAACATGCAAAATCATGAAATTATTATTGAAAATCATTATTGGAAAACCCTATGAAACAAGATACGTATTTTTTAAATCCTGATAATAATTTATAGAAAATCAATTGTTTCTCTTTTAATGTTATAAGGACAAATACTAAGTAAGCTGCTCTGTAATCGTTTTAAATTTATACTGAAAATACAGTTAACAAAGAAAAATACTTCATCTTAGGCTAGAAATTATATTGCATTGATAAAAATATTAGAAATAGATCTTATCCATTGATGTTAGTTAAATTAGCTTAAATAAATCGTCATAAAATATTAAAAGATCATACTTACAAAAAAATATTTAAAAATTTTTAGCTGAAGAAGATATAAATACGAAATTGCATGAATTTTATCAAATTATTCAAGTTATTAAATATTATATATTTTTATAGAAAATATCTGTGCCATTCTTGTTCTGCATATTATTTTGTATTCTATAATGTTATACTTACTCTATTTCTTAATTTCTGTGAGAGGAACGGCTTCACTAATTTCCAGACTGTATTCAGTACAACGGTTTGATTGATTATGTGCACGTCTCTATGTCTAGCGGGAATACAATTCTGATAAAAAGAAAGTCATTGTTATTGAACAAATAAAATGTATTTCTATTTTTATTTGATTAAATAAAGTCAATGTAAAATTATTTAAAAAAAACCCACTGAAGTGCCAAAGAAACTGGAACAATTTTTTAATATGTAGAGTCAGCCTTATAAGCTAAATAATATCCTTCGAGCTGAAGGGTCCCTTTTGCTCGAACGGTATATCGCTCGGCTACTGGCCCAAACGTCGCAGGTTCGTACCGCGACCTTCACTTGCTACAAATATCGCCTAGAGCTCTCACGAGCACGCAGAAGGGGTATGGATTCAACTCATTTGTGAGGATATTCTGTAAACTGTTCCCACCATGATTCTCTCAGAGACAGTCAGACCACTAAACTATGGAGTGTGAGGTGTTAGAGATTTCCTAAGGGCATCACATTGCAAAACAACCCAAATATGATGGATATCGTTCATGTTAGGAGAATTAGGTGGCCCAGAGAGGGAAAGAAATTCAGAAGATTGCTCCTCAAGTCACTCGTTAGCTACTGTAGATCTGTGGGGCAATATCCTATTGGAATTGTCCACGTCAGTCAGAATGCATGCAGAGGTTCAAAAAGAAAATTAAAGTACCGCTGACCTGTCAAGGTCGAGTTAACAATCATCAACGGACCCATTTCATGCTAACTGTACATTCCCCTTACCCTCGCAGAGCCTCCATCAGTTTGAACAGTTCCTTGTAGGCATGTGATCCATGGTTCCACTGGGTTTTCACCACCACCGTATAAACAGCCATCCACCCAACAGACTTGGAAACGTGTCTCCTTAGACCAGATAACGTTTTTCCAATCATTAAGAGTCCAATGGCAGCGTTGATGCAGAGATTTGTGTCGTTGGGTCACCAATGGTACATGAGACGGCGAAATCCCATAACAATTAGGTTACGTTGCATATTGCGTAGACTGACACTTGTTGAAGGGCCGAATGAATTTACCGAATGAAGGTCGCGATACGAACCTGCGACACTAGGGCCAGTAGCCGCGTAACATGACCCTAATACAAAAGTCGACGGTATCGTAGATGTTATCTGGCTTATGAAGCTAGCGTCACAGGCCTTCAATTAAACACGCAACAATCTGAGGAGATGTTAAACGTCCATCTCGGGGAACGTTTATTTTCGGGTGTCGATGATCCCTTTCTATCAAGGCCTTTTTCAAGTCGCACCGCTGTCGGAAATTTGAAGTTTTAACGGAAACTTAATGCTCGTGATACATCCTAGAAATGGTTGAGCACCAAAATACAAATTTCATTTCTACTTCGGAAATGCTGTACTCCCTCTCTAGTGCGCCAGCGATTAGTCTCTGTTAAAAGTCGCTTAAATCTTGATAACCCGCCATTATAACAGCAAGAATCGATGTAATAGCCTGCTCAGACGCCTATTGTCTTATATACGCACTGTATACAGCAGAACGTTACGGTGACTGGTTGAACGCCACCACTATTTGCATACGACCTGCTATACCTGTTTTTCTGGCTCTTTAGTGTACAAACAGAAAGGGGACTGAATTTAAATATAATGAATTTTTAAAAGAAATTACAAATCAAAATATCGCTTATCTTACCATTGGTATGTGGTTTATCAGATATAATTTGTCATTTAAAATATTCCGAAGATGCTGAAAGGAAGTTCCTTTGAAATCGTAAATTGTCTTGATCCCGTTGATCTGAGCCATTGGATCACGGAACAACTGCAAGTGCGTTGCTGCTATAATTTTCAGAATGTCTGTAAACTTCATCTCGTTAGGATCCCATTTTCCTATTTAAAAAAATGAAATCTGCAATTTTAAATTTTATGTTGCCATATGAGAACACAAAATTATTTTAAGGCAATGTTTATTCTAATTAATTTAAGTCATTAACCAATTTAAACATGTTTGAAACAATCATGTGACTATCAGAATACTTATGCCTCGATAAGTCGATAATCAGGTACAGGACGAACATTTTAGCGAAGTTATAACTTTCTGTCTGTAACAAGTCTCAAAATGTTACAACCATCCTTATCATTTTCTAAGAACCCTAAACGGGGAAAATGGATACCCAACAGCGATAAATCCCCAATTTTATGCCCGTTTATTATGCAGATTCAAAAACCTCAAACCAATACAACGTCATATTCTCACATGATAAAAACATTTTAACAACAAAAATGCAACATTGTAACATCGACTTAAACTTTTGAATTCAAAATTAAATTTCTATTTTTAAATGATTTTAAAATCACCAAATGTGACAATCTTCTGCATTATTTTCTAATAAACCTAAAAGCAAAATATAGATGCCTCAAAAGCAATAACTCACCAATTTGTTGCCAATATATTTCGGGGCTTCAAAAATCTCAGACCAAAACTACATCATGTTCTCACATAATACAAAATAAAAATAAAAATATATATCACCTTTTAAATAACTGAATAATGATTTCAAATAGAATATTTAACTATAATGTTTGAATAATTGAAGTTTTTTACATCTCTGAATTCAAATGGCCGATTACAAATTAAAAATTCAAATTCCTTTAAAATGGAATGGATATGGACGTTCTGTGGGGGTACTTCACTTTGGAACATAGAGGAATGTTTACGCATTATAGAGTGTTGTGAGTGTTATGTATACCATAATATTTTCTATCTAATATTCTTCGGTACTAGGTCCTGATAATAATGCCAGGAAAATAATGGATAATTATTACAAAATGTTTGTCAACTTTGAATGGATAAATACAGAATAGCTAGGCGGAGGATAAGAAAATTTTGGATATTATTCATTCCCAAAATAATAATCATGCCTTTTTTATATTTAGCGTTTTCTATTATGAAGTGATTTTTGACATAATACGATCTTGTTTTATTGGATAAGTATAAACACCTGAAACTGAAGCATTGGATAAAGCAGAAAAACCTCAAAATCCTTCTGATCAGGGTTGTTTCTACGCATTTCTTTGGTTTCGAGAATGGACTTTTTTTCTACTGTGAATTGTATAATGTTACCGCTAATGTGAATTGTATAATGTTACCGCTTGAGCATACTCACCATTTTGGTGCGTATGCTCAAGGACCAAACTCCCAATCTTATGGTTCACACCTGATTAACATGTTTGTTAGACCAAAAGCGACCTTCTACACCAGGGATGTTAACTGGCTTATGAAACTTTCACCATATACTCCCCTCGCCAGTGAGACGGTGGTTAGACGAACGATACAATTGCGCCAAGCGCTTGGCGAGTATGTTAGTTGGTGGTGATGTTGGCTGTTGTTTGAACCAAGCGTATGAAGAGCGTGTGTGGTCGATGCATCAAGTGAGTCTGACGACTTTTGCTGCGGGTAGATGGAGCCGCGATAGCTGTACGAAGCTGCGCAGGAAGGTTAGATGGCGCTACTACAGCTATACGAAGTTTGCTTATTAAAGGCCTCTGGCCACTAATTGCTGCTAATGAGGCACCATTTTGGTGCGGATTCCTCTGAGCCCGAACTCACAAAGTGAGGGTTTGTAGAAGAGTAACATAACCGTTAGACCAAAAGTGCACTTCAACCCGAGGGATATTATCTGGCTTATAAAGTTTCGCCACAATTTCTATTAATCATCGTACTCCATTATGGCATATTTTATTTCTTTTTCGCAATTTCTCTTTCTTTTTTTATTATTTTATCACAAGTTGTTTGATTGATAAGTCGACAATCCTTTCTATACAGAATCCACCTGTTCGAGAATGGATTTTGATATTATGCGATAGATAGAAAAATAAATACCGCAGTTGTTACACCATAATATATTGTATATTTTAAGTTACTCTTGGATAATCCATTCAACGAGTAAGACCAAGGTAGTTTGATAGTAAGGCTCCTCTTCAGAATCAATCGACTACGTTAAATCCGCAGAGGCCAAATGTACTCTAACTTGTGTGGTGTGGAATTTAGGAGAGGGACGGTTGCCAGCTCGAGAGTTATCCATGCTATCTGACCGTGCTTTGATAAAATGAAATACCTCACAAATAATACGAATTTTGTATTAAAAGGAGACGTTATATTAGTTATATAAAGCGGTGTTTATCCCTCTGGATGCCAGTCGGGCGGTTCCGGGCGCTTTGGAAATTTACCCTTAATCTCCACTTCGGTCGGTTTCGGGCGTTTGCTTGCGTTTTAGGGGAGATGGGTATTAAAAGCAGCTACTGTGTCAAGCACTCCAGGGGGTCTATGGTATCTCTGACGATCGCGGCTTTTTCACAGAAGATTCCCCTGTGACTTAAGGCGATAGAGGGTGAGGAGGAACTCATTGAATAGATTGTGCTCTTTTATGTTTGCTGTTTCGTGTTTTGAAAGGAGTTTCCATTTTTATTTGCCTGTGTCGTTTGCAGAAAATTGGAAAAATTTTATGGTTATTTTTTAAACAGAATTTCCCACGGAAGTGCTCTGTTACCGATGAATGATATTTAAGGATACCGACAAGGTTTTTATTTTCCGATAAACATCACATACTGTTTTCAGTATAAAGACTATTGTAATAATATAAAGACAACCTATTACATTGTCATCTTGGTCTATTCACATTGCAATTTTCTCACAAAATGTGTAGTGACTTTTGTTGCTGTAAAGGGAAGTCGTTTTATACTCCGAACGTTTTATTATGCTATCAAAGGACTGTCGGTATTTTTGATGCCTATTACAAATTACCGCTTTCAAAGAGAATTAAAAGATCCGAAAAAGATTGTTAGTTTTTATTTCCCCCCTTCATTGAGGGAGATAAGTTATATAAATACTGAGTTCCTTTTACAAATGTCATTCTGAAAATTTCTCTTCAGTTGCAAATTTCTGCTCTTTTTTTCAAGTTCTAAGGATCAGTTGTTGTTGTTGTTTTCGGTTTTTCAAAGCAATTTTTATGTTTAAATGCTTAACAATTCTTCATCATGGGTAAAAGGAAACGTGAACTCTCTGAAGAAGAAATCAAAGCAATTTTACTTGCTTCTGATGAAAGTGACAGTGATCTATCAAGCGAAGAAGATGGTTGGCCAAAAAAATGATACTTTAACTGACATCTCGTTTATTCTAAACAAAGAATCAGGAGAGGAAACTGATGAGGATCAGATGGACGAGAAAGAGAGCGATGAAGAATCAAAAAATTGTGTCTCAAGCTGTTTTAACCCTTCTTGGACAGAATGCGCTGAGAATTATCGGATTGATACCATGAAGTATGCAAAATGTTGTGGTGGCCCTAAACATAATTTACCTGTTGGATCTGATGCAGGAGAGTATTTTAAATTGCTTTTCACGAATGATATGTGTGAAAAAATTCGCGAAAACACAAACAAATATGCGGAATTTGTGCACTCAGCAACAGTGAATGAATGGGAACCGACTGGAAACAAAAAATGGAGATGGAGGCCAATTACGGACATTTCTGAACTTTTTAATTTTATAGCCATAATGCTTATTATGGGAATAGACAAATTGCCAAGAATGCAAGATTACTGGTCTTCCGATCCTATACTAGGGAACGAGCAAGTGAAGCGAACGATGACAAGAAGGAGATTTTTGGACATTCATAAATTTTTCCATCTCTCAGATCGAGAAAATGAAGTTTCCAAAGACGATTCCTCATTTTATATGATGCAAAAATTGGATCCATTCATGACATGTCTCAGGTCAAATTTTCAAAAGTGCTTTGAACCATATTCTCAACTATCTGTAGATGAAGCTATGGTGAAATACAAAGGTAGATTGGGCATAGTGTAATATATGCCAAATAAACCGGTGAAAAGAGGCATTAAAGTTTGGACATTGTGCACATCTTTTTTTGGATATGTTTTAAATTTCGAACCTTATTGTGGGAAAAAAGATAAATTGCCAAGAAGTGAAAATGGACTTGGATATAGTGTAGTCACTTTCTTAACTCAAAATCTATCTAAGGGACATCATATATATATTGATAGATTTTATTCCAGTGTTGTGTTAATGAAGGATTTATTTCAGCGTGGAACATATGCTACTGGAACAGTTAATACAAACCGTAAATTTCTTCCTCCAAACTTAAGTAAAATGAAGCTTGAAACAAATGGTTCTTCAAAATGTTTCCAGTGTATCGAAGAGCCAAACATAACATGCACTGTTTGGAAGGACAAAAGAGAAATTTTTCTTCTTTCTAATGGTGTAAAGAACGAAATTACATCTGTCAAGCGCAGAATAGGTGGAAATGTGTGCAACGTAACTTGCCCAAAAGCTATTGCAGAATACAACAAGTATATGGGTGGAGTAGATTTAGCGGACCAGTACAGAAAGTATTACGACATTGCAAGAAAATCGTGTAAGTGGTGGAAATATATGTTTTGGTATTTATTAAATACCGCTGTAAATAATGCGTTTATCCTTTATTCAACGACGAATTTTCCAACGGAAAAAAAACATAAAACTCCTCGAGATTTCAGGATGACTTTAATTAGGGCGTTATTAACAGAAGAAGGAATTGTTCCGTTAGGTTCACAGGGTTTTATTAAAACTCAGAACCATAAGAGAATTAAAATAGAGGGAAGAAAGAAAAGATGTATACGTTGCATTTCATTAAAGAGAAAAACAGTATCAAATCGTGCAATCGAAAGTTCCTGGACTTGTGATATATGCCAAGTTTGTTTATGTGTAAACTGTTTCGGTCCCTATCATGATGAACATCATTAGAAACGTATTTCTCAGAAAAAAAATATTTCAGGTAAATGATGTATGCTTATATAATTATTTGATGGAATATAACTCATGTTTTCTTAAGACAACTTCATCTATATTAAATATCTTCTTATATCCCGATAAAATGTTTGTATTATTTATTATATTATAAAACAAAAAATGTTTTTCATGAATTAACTTACTTAACTTCAAAGTAGTATCTTGTAACGAGGAAATTTTTTTCTTACCATCTTAAATTTTTTCAGTTTAATTTGAAATGTGTTTTTCGAAGTATATATATATATAACTCTTAGCTATATTATAAGTGCTTTTGAAGCTTATTTGGTATTAAATGAATTTAAAAATATTTTTCTGTAAAATATCTAAAATCTCTATTTGATTATATTGCTAGAAATGATAGTGACTAAAATTCGATAAAAATGTTTAAAATGTTTTCATAATTTTCGCTATTTGATTTTGCTTGAAGTCTTTTCTCAGATTTCACTTTTTTTTCTTATTTAAGAATAAAATGAAGTTTTAAAAACATTCGTCTATTCTCTAAATTCTTTATGTAAATAATTTATGCAATAATATATTACTTATTATCTACGATTGTCAAAAGACTGTTTTATAACATTTTAAAAGCTCGATAAAGATAAAACAAAAAAGGATATTTGTTATGTAAATAATTGTTCTATCATTTAATTCAATGATAAAAAAAGATTTACATATTATCAAAAATTTGCACGTGATTCATTCATGCATTAATTTGTGAAAAATTATCTTGCCATAAAAATAATATAGGAAAATTTAAAAAAACATTTTAAAATCAGAAATTTGGCATGGCTGGTCATTCGATTAAAGTAATAAATATCAGTAAAAATGAGTAACAAAATAAGCATTTTATGGAATATTTGTTTTACATCATTTTTCGATGATTTAGTGTAACAACAATACATAAGGTTTTAGAGAAAAAGTGTGAAAACTTCCTTATAAATTTAATGAAAGTTCTAAAAAGTCTCTCTTAGTATTACTATCGAAAATTCATAATGATAATTTATATTCAAAAATTCAATAAGATAACGATTTAATCTAAAAAATAAAATGTAATACTGATGATAGTCTGAATGAGAATTCTCAGCCGAGTCTTAAGAGAAAGCAGCATTTTCGAAAAATCCTTAAAAAAAGACTGTTTTCATATATTTTTTTCAACGGATGCTTTTATTTCGGTATGAAAGGAAGTTTTAAAACATTATATTGTCTGTTACTGAATTGTATTGACACATATACTAAATGTGTGTGTGCATCACGAAATAAATAAATACTAATACATGACTTATTATTTAATATTGCGAAAAAATTTGAATTAATATTCTACAAATCTATTGGAAAATTACATGAAAAATAAAGGTATTTTGGAAACTGATATTAATGGCATTTTTTTATTTCAATTATTTTACTTGATTCGAAATCTAATATAAAACTAAAAAAACTATTTTCTAAATTATTTTATAAAATAAATTTCAAATATTCGGTTGTAAAAAAAATACTCCAAAAAGTCGATGAATGAAACGCTTCACACTAAAAAATGCCAATACATTAGAATGAAACTCTTCGACCGATAGAGACGCTAATATTGAGAATGCAACCCATTGTGAAACCGCAAGGCCATTGCTCAAAGCGGAGTGAAGACAGATTTATTACTCCAGACCACGGGGAGTAACTGCCCCTCAGCTTGGAAGAGTCCATGTTGTCTAGAGACACGCCAAGTAAGTCTGGATGTTAAAGGGAGTGCCGCTCGAAAAGGGCTTGGAGGTTAAAGAGTTAAATAAATGGACGTAATATAAAGTCCAGTTAATATAACTGGAATTGAATGCGCTTTCATTCTTGGCTTGTTACACAAGTGAAAGTTAAATGAAACATTTTAATTAATCGTAAGAAAGACAGGCTAAAAAATTAAATTTGAGTCAGTTAAAAGAAAAGAACATAGATCTAGATTGAGATGCTATTTTTCAACGCTGGCAGATAATAACGATTTTTATATATATTATACTTCTTTGAAACTATTAATAAAAATTTAAAAAAAAATGATTTACCAATGCGAAAGAGCATAACTGGACATCCATCGGGACATCTTTCTGGTAGAAGAGAGCAAAAACTTGTCGATATTTTTGATGAAAAATATTCATCAGGGATCCCTTTGAATAGAAAGCCTTCTTTATTCCATAAGTCAACGTAGTTTCGAAAATGATTCGCAGACTTTTTGACGTCATATTTGTTCACTCTCAAATAATGCACCAGAAAATCTACTTCAAATTGAATGCCACTCGTTTTTGGGTTTCCTATTGATAAATTGAAAGAATTAAAAAAAAAAAAAAATAGGAGAAAGAAAATTAAGTTTACGTAAACTTTCAGAATGTTTTCGACATTTTATGCTGCTATAATTCAGTGAAACGATAAATATGAGAAAAAACATAAGGGAATTCAATGTAATAATTTTGCATGCATATTTTCATTATAAAATTTAAATTAGTTATTCGATACTGCTTTTATAGTTTCCTTAAATTAAAAACCTCGATAATGACAACAAATGAATAAACTGTTGTGACAATGTATATAATAGGTTATAATATTAATAAATCATGCAATATATTATTAATGAACTATGAAATATTGGAACAAATGTTAATAAATTATAAAATAATAATAATAAATTAATTATGAAATAATAATTATTAATAAATTATGAAATATTGGAACATATATTAATAAATTATGAAATATTGGAACAAATATTATCAACAATTATTATTAATAATTTATAAAAAATTATAAATTTTTTTAAAATTTAAATATATACTGTAGTAGTTGCATTATTCTCGCCTTCTCTTTTGGATATTAGTTAACTTCCCTTTTGGTTACTAGATGGCAGTGCGTGATTACGTCATCACGCGCGCCATCCCATAATGCTTTGCGCTGGTAGCAGGGAGAGATGTAACTCCGTCCTAGGCAGCTGTGTACTGGAATGTCTTTGTGTTACGTGTTGTCTTTGCGTGTTTGTACATAGTGTGTGAGTATGATGATTAAAAGGAAATGTTTCCAACAACATTCGTCTCGTTGCTTCCATGCACGGACACCACATAATCTACATCCCACCACAATACAATTTTTTTTGAAAAGGAGCAAAAACGGAATGCACATTTTTACATTATATTATAAGATTACTGTTAATTCCATCTGTTCTTGAATTTCAATTAAAAAAATTGTCATTTCATTAAGACAGGGATTTTTAATAAATAATAAATGAAATGAAATATAAGCATTTTACTTCAAAGAATTTGGAGTGTATCATCACTCAGAAGCCGTTTTCATTTTCCTTTAACATACAAAAGAATTAGCTTTTCAGTCATACTTTTTTGTTTCGAATCATTTTTTCTTCTTCTGCTTTTAATATATTTTTAATTAACCTTAAACACAATTCAGGGTTATGTCTTTATTATGATGATGAAATTCAAACTAGTATCATTATTTTATTAAATCTTTTAACGGCATCATTTTTCCAAAGTAGACAATGAAAAAATTATTTAACTTTACGTCAATTCTAAAGCTGAATTTCCCTTTTCTTTTTTATAATGTGATAATGCTTTTA
This sequence comes from Argiope argentata, assembly GCA_026289955.1. Taxonomy (NCBI): domain Eukaryota; kingdom Metazoa; phylum Arthropoda; class Arachnida; order Araneae; family Araneidae; genus Argiope; species Argiope argentata. The sequence continues at coordinate 4,851,165 of JAOUZG010051192.1, forward strand.
CACAAGTATTCTCTATAGAAATTTAGTAAATTTTAAAATCATTCCCTACCACTATTTTCTTTATTACATTATTGTCTTTAAAGTCAGATAAAGATTATAAGGTCGTATCAATCCTAAAACGTTATAATTACAATCTTTACAAGAAGATATTACATTTGCTACTCTTTCCTTTATATCAAAAGATGAATGTTTTTAAAATTGATGATGAATATTAAGATGTGCATCTTTAAAATTGATGTGTCTTTTTTTATTATAGTATTTCCTTTTTAAAATGTTTTTATTGACCTATGGATAGTTGAATTTATTTCCTTCCTTATGTAATTGTCTAGACCATTGTTCTTTTGAAGTAATAGTTAATATTTTCTTCTACGAATTAATTATATTTTCACATATCGGTGTATTATCGACCTGCATGTATTAGTTATTTAAAAGCTAACTATCAATGCCTGCACAGCGTTGCACGTGACATAGCATCCAAGAGGAAAAATTAGCTTTAACTTAAGTCAAGCCTCCACTCCACCCGATATGACAAGGGCATTTCACAAAACAAACATAAAATCACATTTAGCAATTAACAAAAATAACTACGAAACAATTTTTTACATCATATATTAAGGAATATTTAGACTGATACAAATTAAAAATATGATAAGTACATAGACAAAACTATTCACTACAAATGTACAACAGAAAAGTTATTTTAAAATTTAAAAATATACAAATAAGACATGTTATTGTTGTTGTTGTTATTAGTGGCACTTGTCATGGACAAGCTTCGTTGAAGCATCGGCGATTTAAGCCTAATCAGAGTCTCTTGTTTCGAAGTAGCGCCAACTAGGGCCAAGAGTACGACTTAGCTACTCACTCATCACAGTCGCTTGCACATCCCTTTTTTGCAGGGGGGGGGGGCACAGATAGAACACAGAAGAAGAACTATGGCCGAACTGGGACTCGAAACCGGGACGCGCAGATTACGAGGAAGACACGCTACCCGTATGCCAGGACGCCGGTACAAGTCATTACACCCACTGTTCAACACATGTTTATTAACTCTATGTAACTGATATGAAAATAAAAGTCAGCTTAGATCTACTATTAGAGCAAATCCCAGATATTTCTGTTTTACACATACGCTATTTGTAGTAGGAAAATAAATAAAAACATAATTATAAAACTACTTTCTTTTTATTTTGATATGACTTCAATGCAATAAAACCTTTCTTAATAAATGTCCTACAAAATAACACAGAAGTCACCAATATCAGTTAAGTATTTCTAGAGTTTTTATTTTTTAAACATACAGACTTTTTGAGTAGATTTAATTTTATACTATGCATATATTAAAATAATAAAAAAAATTTGAGATTCACTTACAATCACCTTAAATACAGTTTTAATTTTTTTAAATCCCACATATGTCCATAAAATGAAAAAATATTTCTTATGAGACAGTAGCGGAGGTAGGATTTGAATTAATGTCAGTTCAAATGATTCCTTCCTTATTTCATTCCAATTCTTTTTTTTTCATCCCATTTTCCTAAAATTTTTCTCATCGATCTCTACATGCTCAGTAGCTCTTCACCAGTTTATTCTCTGCTTTAAATCTTTTTCAACATTATCAAACTATTTGGTGGGAGGCCTTCGCCCTTTCCCTTAATTCTGAAAATGGCATTTTTTAAAGCTGAGAATGCATAATCAAACCTAAATATATCACAAAGTCATTGTCAAAATGCTTTTACTATTTTGACAACGCGGGGGGGGTCACCTTAATTTTTATCAATTTCATGATTATAGACAATTAACTATTCACATGATACTGTGTTTAATTGATTCAAAGATTTTTTTTCCTTTAAAAATGAGCGATATGTCTTCTTTTTTGTTGAGCATCGAACATTTACTTCCGTAGAGAACAAGAGATCTTATCAAAGATTTTTATAAGAATATTTTTTGTTTCTATGCAAAATGATGTAAACTGGCTCCTAAGATCATACAGAAATTTTTATTTTTATTTTATATCAATCTGACAAATACAAAAAAAAGTTTATTAAGTATTACAATCCCTTATTTATCAATTAAACAACTCACAATCTGGTAGAAAAAGGATAATTCTAAAAATTCTTTTCATTTTTCTCATTGGCTTCTTCATTGGTGCTTTTGAATATACTGTCATTTATTTTGGTAGAAGGTATTTCACTATCAAACTCACACCATACATATTTAAAAATGTAAAAATGCCTATTTGAAAAAAAAAATTGTTTTAATTACGTGTCGTTTGATTAGAGAGTGATTTTTTAATTCTTACAAAAATTAAAAGAAAATGTAACCATTTCTTCGTATTCACAATTCAAATTCTAAAAAAGGAGGGGATTCACTTTTTAGGCCTGCTCGAATCCAACGAAGAAATGTTTGGAAGTGAATATGTCAATCTTTGAACAAAATAAGTCAATAATTTTACAAGCTATAGGCATGGAATTTGGTTTATAACCTTTACACTAGAATTTCAAAGCTCTTCCAAACTTTGAACGAAATCTTCCCAAGTCCACCAAAGAATAATTATACTAGTTAATTATATTTTGACTGAATCATAAAGGAAAAAAATAAGCGAAACGGATTATAATAAAGTTTGTATAAGTTAATAAACTCCCCTAAGACTCGAAAAATTTCATTAAAAATAATAATTAATTAAATAATAATATTAAATATAATAATTTTAATGAACCACAAAGTCATTGAAGATCCTTACAAACTTTACCCACATCCTCTTTAATAAATGAACTTGAGTACTTGTAACCATAAGTAAGTGAACAATAAGTATTAAACAGCCTATTAGAATACGACATTTAGCTATTAACCACTCAGCTTCATTTGGTGCATAAGTATTGATTAATAGCTCGGTTTCGATACATACATAAATAATAGAAAATTTAATGAACATTTTGATTTTTTTCCGACAAATTAAAACAAAATTCGACACAGACTTATTCTTATAATAAAAACCGCATACCAAATTTAACATATTTAGGTCATAGCATTAGTAGTTACAGGTTTGTAAGCTGACATCCTGACCCATGGTTAGAGTGCCTTCCTCGCGATATTGCCGTCCTCGGTTCGAGTCCCAGTTCGGGCATAGTTGTTCTGTGTTTTATCTGTAAGGTGTGTGAATGTGCTCGCCTATAAAAAGGGGCTGTGCAATTGTGATACATGAGTAGCTAAGACGTACACTCGGCTCTTGTTGGCCCTACTTAATACAAGAGACGCTGCCTCGGCTTAAAATCGCTGACTGCATCAGGATCTTGTCCATGGCAAGTGCCATTAGAAACAACAAGCTTCGGAAAATAAAAACAACAGACGGTCAATATCCACCAACACATTTGATTTGATATATGCTGTATATAAGCATTTTAGATGTTAAATAAGTGTCCAAATTTTATTTATCTAGCTCTCTTAGTTTTTTATTTATCATCTAAATTTATATTCGAACAGACGAACAGTTACACTCCCTCTCGAAAACAGTTTCTTTCAAAATTTGAGAGTAATCTACAAATTTAGGGTAGAAACCATTATGCAAAATTTCATCTATCTATATTAGAGTGTGTATGAGATATTGTGTTCACAGACAAATATACCAGATTTCAAAAATGTGTTCTTCGAATCAAGCCATTTCCGAGGATTAGGAATTCGTCCAAATCCCCAGAAAGAACTTTTTGGACGATTATAATATTTTACCTTTGAATATTACACATACAAAAAGTTTTAAAATAATGGGCTCTGTGATAAAAATTAATTTCCTTATATCCGTATGATATTTATCTATCCCTATTACATCCAATAATGGACAAAAAAAAGTCATATCAGACACTACAACCCACATGTAGGCACACGTAATGAATCATAAAATTGGATGACCAGACCGCAGCACCAGCAACACTGGTGAGAACTGTACTTGAGTCCTAAGAGCCATCTCCGGCAACGGTATAACCCTTCCCTTAGAAAGCCCATCCCGTCATCGATGGGAGAAGTCTACCCCACATATTAGTGTACTCTTCAGGGTGGCGAGATCCAACCACCATACCGAAAGCATCTCATCTTCAGTACGAGGTATCCCCTTTGGGATAAATGGAAAAAGAGACAACATATTTTAAGAATGTTTAAAACACCTTTGAGATTCTTAATGAGTTCTCCAAGTCCACTTTCTTTGGTTTCTGGAGTTTCGCGCAATTCATCAGCGCACTTCTTCAACACAAAATCAGGTAGGCTGCTGTTCGTAAAAGGGAGCACACGTGTGTCTTCCACCGATTCTTGATGCAGTTTGGAAGACATGGCTCTATTGAAAGAAGGGAAAATAGTATTTTAGCATCAAAAAAGATTAAAATTAAATTTGCTTTGCATATTTCAATGTATCATGCCAGAACATCATTTCTTGAACGACCAAGCACCACGCGCAACGTGCAAGTTAAATTATATTTTTATTCATTTTAATTGTTTCATTGGATGAGTCATTGGATAGTATTGCAAACGATCCAAAAAAAGAAAAAAAACTTCGTCTCGCATTGACTGTTTAATCACGTGCTCAAAAGGGCATTTTTCTAGGTTTTATTTGCTGTAATCAACAACTTATTTTTTTAAATCAGAACTTTTGTAAATGCAACGGCAACGAGTTATTAAAAGCTGATTTTTTGAGATGCTCGTGCAGATAATAAATTATTGATTTATCTCCTACGGATTGAAATTTTTATTTTTCACATACGGATTTTTGTTGATGCCAAAATCCTCATTCTAAAAACAACATCATGCTCTTTCACGATAATAATTTTAAAAAATTTTAAATGTGAAAATAAAAGTGTTTGATTATAAATAAGATGATTTGGAATATGAGAAATTCATGGTAGGCATCAGTAAAAAATATTAAAGCAGCAAAAATAAACAAACATAAAAATGAGACAAAAATATAGAATATAATTAAACATAATAAACAAACTGAAAATCATTATGCATTTTATATCTAAAATACTATAATTTCTCAGTAAACCAAAGTACAATAAAACGAAAGTAAACGATAGTTTACTTATAAACGAAAAACAGTTTATTTTTTAAATTTATATAGTTGAAATGTGTCAAAGTTGACAAAATCTATTCTTAATATTTGTTTTATATTTGATTATTTTTCAAATAGCATATTAGTCTTAAAAATTAATCGCATTGCTAAAGCCTGTATTGAAGTAAGGTATAATATCGAAGAAAAAATAATCTGTTTTATGAAAAATTTGAGATACAGTAATTTCCTTTGAATATATTTATGAAAGTCATATAATTAGTAGATATCCAAATGAAATATTAAACAATAACTCATATCTTGAATCATTAAAAAACAGCATGTTTTGTAAAAATTACTTAATGGCAAAATTGTATTTCTACGAACAGGAAATATAGTTTTCTAAACAGTTTTACATAGTTACCGCAAATTGACACAGAAAATAACCTATTTCTTTTTCAAATTATATCATTTATACTTAGTTACAGATTTACACATGCAATAAACTATAATATAAAACTTTGATTCACAATCATAAATATTTATATATTTAACTTGCAGTGGTTGTTTCATCAAATTATTCAATCACTTTATAATCAAGAAAATCATTTTAATTTTAAAAATTATAGGAAAAAAAATTCAATATCGCTGACTATATAGAATAACTTAAATCAATCAATAATAATGTTCAAAAAAAATTCTGATATGCAATTCTACTGCAGAAAAAAGTAACTTACCATAATTTCAAATAACAAAGTGTGATAAAATTTATATTCAGATAATTTTTTTGCTGCTTTTTAGCGGTTAAATGAATCTATTTCAAGCTTATTTTCATTATTATTACAAAATAAATGATATTGTTCATTAATCTAGTAAACTTCTTTAAAATAATTGATCGACAATTTGCTGTTTACTTGATATATTAATTCTCCTTCTCTATTTTCATTAAGTTTCGTTCATCATTTCTTCGTTTGCCATGCTTGAAGTCCTCTTGAAGATTTCCTATTCGTTTTTATGCGATAATCTCTGTTTATAATTTAAGCAAAGAAGATTGTTTTCTCTAACTATAATATTTATTTTCTGCATTATGAGAAAAAAAATACTATTCAACAGCATGCATTAAAAAGTGTTTTTTTAAACTTTACCAAAATATTTAAAATTCTCAAAAGTAGAGTTTTTATAAATGTTTAAACTATAGAATTCTTATTAAGTTGAGTTAACTTAGCTATTTCTTCTTTTGCTTTTGATTCAGTTTTCTTCTTTAAAATATTTTATCAGATAATATAATTTAAAATAAGATATTTTTTAATTTATGGACATGGCAAATTGATTTATCACTACTGCGGTGGAAAAATAATAATTCTTTGAATGCTATTTGTCATGTTCACTATGAGAAATTTTAAAATAATACGTAAAAAAAACAAATGAAGAAAAAGGAAAAGAAGTAAATAATAGACTGTTAAAGGCAAACGATTTTTTAAATGTCACCAAAATGCAAAAACTAAGTAAGAGTGACAGACGATAATTTTAATTAAGAATTTATCTGAAAACCTTAAGATACACGAACACTTTTGTAAACGCGTTTCATCTCTGCCTTCTGGTATTTTCATTTGTATTTAAAATAAATAAAATGAAATAAAATCAATTTTCTCCCAATCACACGAAAAAGCCATTATTTTATGATAAGCTATCGGAATTTATATTCGAATTCAATTTCTGGCAGCAGCAATTTTCCTTTCATATTTTAAAAGTTTAAGAACATTTTTGTGAATTACTGTAAATATTTCAAGGAATTGCTCTGAATTTAAAATCAAATAATTTATCAGTATTTTGTTGCGAAAAAAGGTAAATCATATTTGAAAATAAAAGTAAAAGCTTTACTGAGATGTATTTTTTTAATATTCACTGGAGTAACTTTTATCATTCATATTCCTTCGTTTAAAAAGGAAAAGAAAAGTTAATTATGGGTTTCATCATATGAAAGTTTGGTTGCAACATCTTCAAAAAGATCTTTACTTATTAAAAAATCGAAATCGAAACGATAATATTTACTCATTAATGTCTCAATACAGTAAAATATCTTACCTCAAAGAATGTTACAGGGAAGATGTACAGACGATGTACAGATATTAGCCCATCTGAGCACTCGAAAGGTTAATTTGAAATAAAGGAAACGAATACAGGAATCAAGTACGAAACATCAAGGATATGAAAATTACATCAAATGGATTTATTTAAAAAAAAGTTTTGCAATTACATTGTTTCGGTTGAAGAAACACGAATACTTATTCAAAGTGCCACATGATAGGAAAATATTTTTATTTCAAAATGAACAATCAACGTCTTCATAAAAAGTTCATACAAACATATTAATATTCGCTGTTGTACTTATACACATCACTTTTTTAAAGAAATATACAAAAAATATTGTTATATAAAAAAATTTGAAATCAAGACTCTGACGAAAGTGACTGTTCTAAACGTCCCCAAGCCAAAAAAACTGGTTTTTTTCTTTTCTTTTCGTCAATGAACAAGGTCTTTTTAAAAAACACTTTGAACTAAATAATCATATTTTAGTATATGGAACTAGGGTCAAATTTTTAGATTTCTATTGAATTTTGAATTAAATCCATTAACAAGAAATATGGTTGGCTAATTATACTCCTCAATAAATACAAAACACAAAGAACGAGGTAGAGATAAAATTTGGTGCTCAGTTAGTATCTAAAATATAGATTTTTTAAGACTGAATTATATCGGTTAAAAGGTTGAGAGTTTTTCGGGTAGTACTTTAACATGCGTGTAAACTCAATAGAACATGAACGCAATCCTGGAATTCAGCATATCTTGTGTCTACAATTATAGCTTCATCTCAAATTTTTGAGTAATCACACAAACTGATTATTCCGATTACTCCCCCCCCCCCAATTCCAGTAGGCACATGAAAAAAAACTTAATGAGCAGATGGAATAAATAATGAAACAGACCGCGAATTTCCCACTTTAGCAAGAAAAAAAATGTTTTCACTATGTTTTTTTCTAATCTTTACAAATTATTAGAATTGATTTTTTTTATCTTTTTGGACGAGTTTACTTATTTATAATTTGCCTATTATACCGATCAAAAGGGACAATGTTTGATAGAAATCGATTGCAATTTCATCGATTGCAATTTTCAAAGTAGTATCACGCAAGCTGTGTGCATTATTTTTTGCTGCTGACATAATTTTATTTAATCATTAATATTAGAGCAAGTTCTGTTCAGTGAACTAATAATTCGTCCCTTATAACTTGGCACAAAAAATTTAGCAGCTCCATCTGTTTCAAAATAATTAAAAAAAATCAAATAATAAAACAAGATTCTAATCTGTTACAGCACTTTTACTCAATGAGAAATACATAATTGTCCACTTTGAAAAAAAAATGATTGAAATAAAAAAAATAGCACTTCCTTAATTTGAATTCTACATTTTAAAGTTAAAGATTTTATAATAATAAGAATAGTACAAGAACCCTTTTAACCTCATTAGCAAATTCTCATATATATTTGGCTATAATAAATAACTAGACATATTTCCATTGAATGTAATACGCATTTTTTATCTTAAAAGATTTCACTTTTTTTTGTATATATAATTTTTGAAATGTCGTAAATAAAGTTGCTTGTATTTGGTTGTGACTCCAATCATTACACCATTTTAGAAAGATAATTTTATTTAATTTAGCTAAACAAAAATTCGATTTTTACTTCAGCGATTCAGTGCACGAAGGCATTTCGAAAAAAAAATATAGAGAGAATAACTTTTTCAGAAGCTTCGCGAGTTAGTAATCGGATAATGAATGATGTGGCAATTACGTCACACACAGCCTCAACGGATCCTGTAGTTGACAGATATCTTATATGATTTATGATAGGTATATACGATTTATGATAGTTATAAGTTATTTTTAATAGATATAAATAATTTTGAATAGGCATTCATCGTACAACAATTTTCAGTGAATAGGCATTCATCGCAACTTATAACCCTAAATGATTGCAGTGAAACTTGTAATGTAGGGATGCAATTTGTAAATGAACGGACTAAATATGCGTACATTGTATATCTAATAATTCAATGCATTTTTTTACAAGCTCACAACCAATGTCGAATATACCATGAAAAATATTATATTTTTTGTATCATTTAAAAACGGTCTTTTTTGCATAAAAGGTATTTGAAGCCGTTACTTCTTTAATAAAAAACATTAAAAACCGTTACTTATGAAATTCATTTTTTCCTCTTCGAAGATTTAAATTCTTCAGGACCATAAAAATTCAATATTTAAATTCAGATGATAACCTTCATTCTTGTGAAGTTATAAGTGAACATTTTACAAAAAATTCTTTCTACATTTTCTTTGAACAATTAAATCGCTTGAACGCTGTAACTGCTTATGCTACAATTTTAATTGAACGAACCAAACGAACGGGAATATCGAAACTTGCTTGTATTAAAATAAAAATATATATATCATGATTGAATTAATTATTATTTAATGATTCGATTAGTTGCAAGTTTCTTTTCCCTTCAAATTAGTTTTGAATTTAAGAACAAAATCAAGACATGTCAATTCCATATTAATAGTGCAAATACATTAACTGTCGTTCCCTTCGGTTGGACTAGAGTTCTCGATCAATTTAATCATCTCATATTTGACAGTCTTGCCATTTATTTTTCTTATAGCTTTCTAATTGAACCCAATTTTAATCATTCCAACTAAGCAGAGTATTATGCTTTCTGCTTTTGCTACTAAATTTTTCACTGAAATTTCATCGAATCAAAAGTTTACCATATTTACAAATGTATTTTCACATTTTCAACGACAGAGCTTTGTGTGAAAACATATAAGATAGTTTTTGTACCTTTTTTCTTAATATCGTTCCATACTTTAAATTCCGTTCCTTACGAAAGTAATTATTGTGTGGCATTCACCTTTAAAGACATCGATAAGTTTTTAAAAACAAAATAATAGATAGTAAAAAAGCAAAGCAGGCATTGGAGAACGTGAAAGATTTATTATTAATGTCCTTCGGTTTATTTAGTAGCTGCAATTCTGATGTAAACTAAATTAATAATTTTTATAAAGTATGAAACCCAAGAAAGCTTATCTAATAAAACCGTGGATCAAATATTTGCTCTAAGAAATGCACATATTTTTTACACAAATATTAATATAAAATATGTTTACACATAGTAATTTTTTTCTTTTTTGACTCAAATCAGGTAAAAAAAATCACTGCTTCTCAAATAGCAAAGAGTTATAGAATTAGAATTTTTTTCAATAATTTAGGTAATTGATCGAATAGATTTTTGTTGTAAATCTAGAAGTGCAAATATTGAATTATTTGAAAATGCTCTGGACCAATTAGAATAATCTAAAAGCTTTCATTCATTGATATTTATAAAGCTCCGAGAAACCTTTGTTTCGTGAGATAACATTAGTCTAATTGAAATGGCACTTTTCTGTATTAATTTTTATAGCATAATGATTTTTTAGGATAATGAATGTGTTTTTTTGTGTGTGTAAAATGTAGTGATTTCCATTAATGTAATATAGCTATTTAGATCATATCGATCTCCGACTCAATGCATGAGTCGTAAAAAAAGTAATTGGTTCAGTTTTTCAACCGTTTAATGATATTTGTTTTTAAAATATCAGTTTATTGGGCAACGCACAGAATTCTGGGATATTAGTTTCTCAAACAGGAAAGTTAATACAGGCATATTTATTCTTATTCTTTCAAAATCTATTTTAAAATACTGTGAAAAAAATGGTGAAGCTTATACAATGTTTATGTTTTGAAGTTTTGTTCCGATATTGTATACACTGAGGAATATTTCTCGTGACTTTTGAAGTGAACGTAGACAAGATCGTGATAAATAATAAATGTGTCGCAGGTATCTTTGAATTAAACTGCAAAAACTAAATGTTTAGCTCTCTTTTAAAAGAAATTCTTTATGGAATTTTGCCAAAATTCATGATGCATCAGTTTTGTGTATAAACGAATGTTACAGCGGTTTTGTTGTGTATTTTAACCGAATTTTTCCCGGCATTATATATATATTGACTGCAATACTTATTTTGAAATTGAAAAAAGAACTATAAAATTTACCCTTAAAAACTACTTAAACTATATCTATGTGACATTTATTGTTTTATTAATATAATTCCTCAATTCATCTATTTAGTTTTAAAAAATTTACCCTTCAAGAGCATTTAATATAATTTTTATAAACAATATGGTAATGCACATAAAAATATGGTAATAATATATATACCATTAAGATGCACAGTTACTACGTCTTTATTTAACGGTTATTGTCATTTTCCGCCTTGCTTCTCTTAATTCAATGAAATATCTACATGGCTCAAAAAAATAATAGATACAATAAAATGCAGGAAAAGCCGAATAAAACAAAAATAGTATTATAATTGAAACGAAAGACTTTATTATTGCAAGGTAAAATACAGACCATTAATTTCGAATGAAGGCCAATGATAGTTATTCATCATAATAAAACGATTTTTCTTGGTGTTTTAAAGGAAAATATATGAATATTAAAAACTATATTTTCTCATTGAAGTAGGCAAATAAAAGCCACTGTTTCTATTTTCCTTGAAAGATAGTACTAGGAAACTGTCTTTAATGTACGGCTGAATGGTTGTCACAATTTTCACAACATATAATTCAATGGCGCTATTCTCTCCTTACTGTTAGTATAAAAACATGACAACCAAAGGCCTGCATTTTGTTTTTATTTGACAATGCACAAGCTATTTTACGAAACAGATTTGCATTGTATTCTAAAGTAGTGAACATTAAATTTGATTTTAATGCAATAAACATGAGCGCCATATTTGATCCAGTTGTATATTAGCCCTTCATCAGCATTTAGTATTTAATACTTTAATTAAGTATTTAATACTTTCAGTATTTAATTTTTTCTTACTCCTTCAAGTGTTGCTTGTAAAACTTTCACAGTAAGTTTTGTGTGTGAAATTTATTTACTTTGGCGATTGAAGTTATAACTTGAAATCTCAACAAAACTGACCAAATGCCTTAACTTCAAAAAACTAAAAAAAATTAAGTGGATGAGTTTCAATTATTTTACATCTGAAATATAATACCAAGATTAGTTAGCAAGTCTTCGATTAGTTTCTCCATGAAATTAAAAAAATGAATGGCATCAGTTTAACTAATCAGTGGGAAGATGTTCCAACGTGATTAGAAGCTTTTAAAAATGTTTCAACAGGTTATTTCGTGAAATCTAATTGTTTTGTTGGTAGTTGTCATATCTCGGAGTTTTTAGCAAAACTGACCAATTATATTGGATCCCTTAACATAAAAAAAACAAAATATTTCAATGGAGGAATTTCAATTATTTTATATCTGAAATTAAATGCAAAGATAAGTTAGCAAGTCTTCGATTAGTTTTGCCATGCAATTATACAGTGAATGGATTGGCATAACTTATCACAAGTAGATTAGTTGCTTTTAGAAACGTTTAAGCAGATTACTTGGGGAAATCTGATTGTTTTGTCGATTGAAGTTATACATTGAAATTTCAGCAAAACTGATCAAATACATTGGATCCATTAACTTCAAAAAATAAAAGGTTTCAATGAATGGATTTCAATTATTTTATATCTGAAATTTAATGCCAAGATAAGTTAGCAAGTCTTCGATTATTCTCGCCATGAAATTAAAAAAAATGAGTGGCATTGGCTTAACCAATCGTCGAGTAGATGATACAACGTGGTTAGTTACTTTTAGAAATGTTTCAGCAGATTACTTTGTGAAATCTACTTGTTTTGGCAATTGAAGTTATATATTGAAGTTTCAGCAAAACTTACCAATTACAGTGGATCCCTTAAATTCAAAAAACAAAAAATTTCAATGGAGGGATTTCAATTATTGTTCACCTGAAATCTAATGCCAAGATAAGTGAGTGGTTTTTCGATTAATTTCTTCTTGAAATTAAAGAAAAATGAATGGGAACGACTTAACTGACGAGTAGATGTTCCAAAGTGGTTAGTTGCTTTTAGAAATGTTTCAATAGGTCATTTTGTGAAATCTAATTGGTTTGGCGATTGAAACTAAATCTTCAAAAAACAAAAACGAAAAATCAATGGATAAGTTTCAGTTATTTTACATCTGATATTTAGATAAAAGATAAGTTAGTAAGATTTCGTATCGTTTCTCGGTCAAATTAAAAAAATGAATTGCTTAACCGCACTTAAATATCGAGTAGACGTTCCATTGTGGATTATTTATGAACTTCACAACTTTGAAGAAAATCGATCCGTTCCCAGGTACCTTACTTATTTCTTTTACCTCAACATACTTGAGATACACCTTTTCGGAACATATTTTCTGGCGATTCAAATAAGTATGAACGCCGACAATTGGAAGGAGATCCTGGCTTATTTTTGTGTCAATGTCCTGACTTTCATCCTCTGGCATTCCTTGCTGTATCAAAAGAAAAAATTTCAACGCTTCATCGATCAATTAAGAAGTCATAGTTCACGTATGAAGGTGTGTCCCAGTAAGCGACAGAGTCGTTTGCTCAAATTTCTGATTATTTCAATTTATGCTTTATCCTACATCTTAACCATACTGCAAGTGTATGAAGAAGGGTTTGATGCAAGATTTCGAATGTATGGATATACAGTGGAAGAATATAAATTGAGTATTTTCATTCGAATTTTAACGACTTATGCTTACTACTCAATATATATGAAGCATCCCCTCGCTATGGGATTGGCAATGTGTGCTCTGCTTCGTCAGTGTGGAATTCTGCTATCTCAATACAACAATTACATAAAAAACATCAAACTACCTGATGCATCAGAAGGGTGCATCTATGATCTCAGAAGCTATCTTACCCTGATTCAAGCCATTCATCTCTTAAAAAACATTTTATATTTGCCTTTGTTTATCAATTTATCAGGCAGCCTTATGATTTTATACATTTTTATAGCCTATTCACAGAACAAATCTTCAGTTATAGCTGCGTACTTTCTTGAATTTTCCAGTAACGTTTCCACTGGAGTGATTAATCTATGCGCCTTAACGGTTTATAGTGCAATGATTCCTGAAACAATGCTCGATATAAAAACTACAGTCGAAACATTCCTTGATTCGTATCAGTTCAGTGATTTTTATGGAAAATCGGCTCTCAGGATTTTTAAAAGAATTGAGAAGAAAAGCGTTGTGTATTTCTCAGCTTACGGCATGATCGAACTCAAAAGAAGCTTTCTAATTTCTGCTTTTGGAGTTCTGTTTACATACGGATTACTGGTATCCGGAATGTAGAGTAATTTGTATAGCTTGCATCTTTTCACTTGCAGTATTATATCGAATAATATCTTGATACGTTGAAGATTTAATAAAAGATTCTCCAATCTATGAAGTGTCTAATATAAGAAAAATCCCTTGCTTTTTTATTTTTGATGTATAGAGGAAAACTTGAAAAATATCCTGCCTTGAAATTTTTTTACATATTGTAATGACTTGACCCTGATCGGTCAAATAAAATGGTAGCGTGTTAAACTCAAAGAGTTTATTTAAAGCTTTATACAAAAAAAAACACGTCATCTAGGTTAGATACTGAGAATAATTTACAACGGGATTGTTCTTTCGGCATCTATGCCGGTGATTCACAAGCTGTCCGCGTGCTCGGCTACTGCCTGTAGCTCCAGAGATCTACGGATTTCTTCTGGTAGATCTTTTCAACAAACTCGAGATCACCTGGTATCTCTTCAACTTCAGCACTGCTCACAGCTCGTCTCGTCCTCTGGATAAGCTTGTCTCCTCTCTCCTCTCCTCATCTCTTCCCTCGATCGGCTTCTCGAATCCCTTTTTAACGGTAGCGAAGCTCCACCTCTTAGGCTGATATTGGCGCGCTGGAGATGCCGATTGTCCAATCATTCTACTCCCAATGACGCGCCATCATGTCGTGGGAAGGTTTCTGAGACATCCACCCCTTAACAGAACCTTAACACTACCCGCTGTTAGCATCTGCATTCTTCCTTCAATGGGTTGAGGGAAACACTAATTTCTTCAACGTATCGTAAAGACCATCTGCTGTTCGTTATCGGAACCCTTCCCAGCTGGAGTGGTCCATAGACGAAATAGTCCCATCTAGTATTTCGACCCGGTTTGCTGCTTTAATGAGCCGAAACATGCGTGATCCATTATCTGTCTTTCTCAAATTCAAAGAACGGGGGAAACACAATGGGCAACAAAGGATGAATAGCCTCACCGCTGGATAGGAGTATCATTGTTTGATCCCTTCCAACAGGAGACAAGGTGACGACTTCCTTACAATATGGTAATGATGTTAGAACGTCGCTATTGTATACAGTGGAAGAAAACAACTTAATACGCATGTTTGATTTTACCAACGTATTTGAGTGTGCCAGCCGCTGCATGTTGGAAGCTGAATAAGGGGCTTTTATAAGTGCTTGCAGAATTTCTTATTTCTCTCAAAATGCCTTAAAGAGTTGGGCAAAGATATTACATGAAATTTTATCAAAAGCTTGGAGATTCTCAAAACAGGAACATTCATAAGATTTAGAAAGTGTTTAGAAACAATGCTAAAGGGTGAAGGATTAGTTTAAACAATTTCAGAAATGGTTGCACATCCGTACAGACGTTCACGAATGCGCACCAGAATTACATACAGCGATAAAAGAATGCTATCAACAAGTTCTACCATTCTTAGATTTTCAGTTTGGTGAAACAAACTAGGCCTCTGAACGACGCAGTTAGTTGAGTCATGATAAAGCTGAGGTTTAATCGCCATACTTCATTCAAATTTTCTTGGCGAAATACAGAATTCGTATTTCCAACAATCCTAGTCTCCACATATCCCCCCGGGCACCTCGAAAAGAGGATGAGATGCTTCCGACATGGTAGTTGGATCTCGCTACTCTGGAGAGTACACAAATAGGTCAGAGATCCCGTTCTTTCCATCGATAACAAGACATACTTCCTTCGGCAAGGGTTGAACCGTAGCCGATGATGGTCCTTAGGAATCAACCACAGTTCCCTCCAGTGTTGCTGTAGTGGTGGTCCGATCATTCAGTATTCTTTATTCGTGTGCTTTATAGATTAGTATATTATTATAGTGCATTATAGAGAGATATAGAACACGACAGTGGAGTTGAATACCACTGAGAAAGAAACCTTTTAGGAGGTTGTTCGGCAATGGAAGAATCGGTGGAATAAGTGTTTGAAGGTGCAAGAGGCCTACTTTGAAAGGGATTAGAGTCACAAAGTGATATTTGTTTCTTGCGATAAGGTCCAATACTTTTTAGACAGCCAACGTGCTTTGTTTAAAGTTATAAGCAATTCCTAAGTAATCAAAGAATATTTTCAGTCTTTTCAACATAGAAAACATTTTCATTTCTCTCAATATTTTCTATCTGATTATGGAAATGAAATACACAATAAATTTGCAATCAAAAGAAATGCATGCATAAATTTTCACTGCTGCAAAGACTAATGTTAAATCATTCGAGTGAAGCTCTTGTTATTTATGGCACTTTGAAATCCTGCTGATGTATCTGTCAACAATTTCAGCTAATTGTTTCGACAGGAGAACTACATGCCTCTGTATTGCATTTATGTCTTACTGCGTATGTATTCGAAGAATTGAGGTTTTGTTTTTCTTTTGGTGTGAAATAATTGATCACTTAATTCCGACATTTTTTTGCTCTTTGTTCTTTCTGATGCGAGCTTGTTCGTGTGGGTGTAAATGTTTTCATTTTATTTGACAATTATTTTCTCTAATTTTTAAATGTAAGTATGTTGATCTCTTTATCATGTCAGAAAATGATGTTGTTTGGGGAACGAGTTTTGTGGCATCAACAAAAATCCGTTGGCGAAAAATTGAAATTTTATTATCTGCACGAGTATCTCAAAAAGTCTGCTTTTAATAACGCGTTGCAATTGCATTTACAAAAGCTCTGAATAAAAAGAGAAATAAGTTAATAGCTATAGCAAACAAAACCTAGAAATAAGTGTCATTTTTAGCACGTGATTATATGAAATGAAATAAATAGGAAATGCGATATTTTTTTAATAATTAATGCAAGACAAAGTTTTTGGATCGTTTGCAATGCTAAAGTGACTCATCCAATGAAACAATTAAAATGAATAAAAAATATGATTTAACTTGCACGAGCACGTGGTGCTTGGATGTTCAAGAAATGATGTTCTGACATGAAACATTGAAATATGCATAGCAGATTTCATTTTAATCTTTATTTTATTTTACCATGTCTTTTTGTTTAAATATTCATCATTTTAATACGACATGCAGTAAAAGAAAAATTCAGGGGCGCTAAAACAGCAACTTATAACCAAGCATGAAATTCCTAAATCTATCTTATGAAATTATGGCAAACATAAATCATATCAGTA
This sequence comes from Argiope argentata, assembly GCA_026289955.1. Taxonomy (NCBI): domain Eukaryota; kingdom Metazoa; phylum Arthropoda; class Arachnida; order Araneae; family Araneidae; genus Argiope; species Argiope argentata. The sequence goes on from JAOUZG010051192.1 coordinate 4,868,671, forward strand.
TCTTTTCGCCGAAAAAAACTTGCCAAATTCTACAAACGCATGCGCAGTAAGAATAAATACAATTCTGCGACATGTAGTAGTCTTGACGGGACAATTACTTGCCATATACTGAACAGTATTTTCAGCGTTTCTACGCATGCGCAACCTACTTGCCGTCTTATAACTGGCCAAGTGCAAACCCGGCATTATGGACGAATGAAAAATCGCGTCTTTAAACTGCTGTTTTAAAGAAATGTTATAATTATCAAATTGGATGAAAATAAATCCTGCCAAATATTTTATTTTTATTCAAAATTAATGGGAAATATAATTAAAACAAAATTGTTCTTCGAAAAATATAAAACCAAACTAAATTCTTTCCATGTTTATTTTTTTATTAAATAATAATAAATTATAATAATTAAGCATTAATATATAAAAAGCGCCAAAAATATGGGTTTTTTACAAACTCATAAGATTTTTAGAATTATAATTATTAAATAATAATTTGACAAAAAAATCTTGCAGTTAATGTTTAAACCAGTCTTATAGATAATAAAAATATTTCTCAAAATGATTTGTAGAGTTTCATTAAACTTAAACGAAATAATTTCTAGAAAAAAATTCTATGCAGCCATTAACATAAATTAAATACTAATTTTTTCCACCGAAGTATAATTATTTATGATATTTTTAGCACAGGTGTGGCAACAATGGTAACGGAACCATTAAATAATGAATAAAAAGCGAAATGTAATTTACAAAATTGTGTTTTTATAGATTAAACTTTCACTTATTTTTCAATTTAAGAATGGTTTTGTGATAAATTTTGGACACAAATATCAATGAATGATAAAAGATATTTATCGTCAACAATTTAACGACTGTTTTTGAAAGTCAAAAATTCGAAATATATGACTCAAATGTATAAAGAATTACATATTTTTATTTTGAGGTTTATTTTCAAATGTAAAATGGCTATCGATTTAATAACAAAAGATTATCGATTTTTCCAAAGGCTTCTTTTTATTTACTGTCTTCAAAATATGTTGTGACAAAGATCTATATGTTTTCGATTCAATTTTCCTTTTCTTATTTTCAGCAGGGCGAAATCGATCAATTATGGAGAAAAACCAATTTCGGATATTGTATTTTATTGAGGAGTAAAGAAAAAATATAATATTTTATTAATATTAACTAGAAATATGACATCCAAAATCAATAATATGATTATAACTTTAGAGGGCTTAGGTCTAAGATATCCAATCACTTGTTCGTGAAAATGAAAACGAAAATAAATAAATAAAGCGTAGATAAATCATTCGTTGTTCACTTATATCAACTTTGATACAATGTTGCAAAATGAATAGAATGAATAGATAAACTTTCTATTAGATTTTTTCAAATATCAAAGGTGATTAAAAAATTCAATTACCAATTTCATTTTTTACTAGGAAATTTTCCTTTATATGAGAAAAATATTTTGGCATATTTCAGAGAAGTATTTGTGGATAAAGTGAGAGAATACAGACGAAAAACTATGCACATTTTTTCCAAAATTGTAAAAATTTAAAAAATACTTGATTTTCCTTAAATCTGAGGTTTTTAAAAGAAAAAATAGCAAAGGATAAAATTATTTATGGTATTTTCATGAAAGAATCTTTTTGATGTTTTTTGAAAACATGAAATAATAAGATATATATTCATTTAATAAAGCGATGAATATATTTTCCAAGTGCATCATTCAAAGATTAATCTTCTTTCGAATGCATTATTAAATCAGATTTTGTCGACGCTTATATATTTTTGCTCAACGTACGAAAAAATTTATTTCGCATCAGAAGCCGCAACTAATTTATCTACGTTGGAAACATCTAAAGAATTTACAGGAAAAGTATACTGAATACAAGAAAAATTAACTGAAAATTTAGATAATATATAGTCTTAACTCGTATACAGTCATAATTTTTCTACAAATATGTGGAAGTATCCTAAGTATAAACTTAATTTTGACGTATCTCTTTGGATTATATATGAAGTATTCTCAATGAAAAGAAACACGAGTCCATATTGCTACAAGGTTTTCACGTATTTGTCCATTATCAATATTACGGAGTTGCTTTGTTTTGGAATTTATAACGCCATAGCTTATATCGTGTTTGGAATCAAGGATATTTTTCATATAGCATTCAACTACGTCTTAATTTTTCTCCTCTTATTTCTTTCGTGGTTGTCACTTCTGATTCAAAGGAAAAAAATTCTTAAAATCATTTCTTCGCTGAAAAATTTGGATTCTTGGAATAAAGATGACCAAAACATACATCCTACGAATGCGATGAAGATTACAATGTTTCTTATTTACTTAACACCATTCATTTTTACTTCGTTGCATGTTTACTTGACACCAGAAAATGGCATGGAAGTCGACATGAAGTTTTACTTGTACGAGCATCAATACTACAAAAATAATAAAAACTATTTCCTCTATTTTATATTCATGTATTCATTTTATGTATCGTACATAAGACATCCTTTGACGAATTTGTTTTCTTTTTGTGTTATTTTGAACCATTGTAGAAACTTGCTGTCACAGTATAACAAAGATTTAAAAAAGGCCTGCCTTCATTTATGCTCTGATGATAATACTCGCGTATTGCAACGCTATTTTGAAATTATTCCGCTTATTCGTCGTTTGAAAGCTGTGTTATCAGTGCCACTGTTTATAACATTGAGTAGTGGGTTTTTATTTTTTTATATTGGCATCATATTTAGATTGAGGCATAATGATAATCGATTCTCCATTTTTCCTATCGATTTTGCTTCTAAGGTCTTAACTGGTACATTAATGTTATCTTTGTTACCACTGTACTGCTCCAGAATTGCGGAATGTATGGCAGACATAAAGGCGACAGCAGAGGATTACATCGACAAGAATGGATATTTCGCTTCGTTCGAGAAAAACACGCTTTTTCTTCTGCACCGAATAGAGAGGAAGGACGTTATTCATGTGACGGCTTGTGGCATCATTGATCTGAAAAAAAGTTTTTTACTTTCCGCCTTTGGGACTGCTTTTACGTATGGAATGTTAGTATACGTCCTCATGTGAATTCTAGTACTGGAATTTCAGATCGCTAATATTTCTCACTAACCTACACTTATTTAATAATGTACAGAGTAAATCAAAAGGAATATATCAGTTTCAAACGGTGAACACTTTTTAATCAACAAGTACTATAAAAATATTTAAGTCAATTCCTATTTAAGTCAACAAAGAAAATTTTTTAGTTACTTTTTATTAAATAATTACAATTAATATAAATAAGGCAACAAAAAAAATTATGCCAGGCCAAAACAAAATCAAGTTTATATCCATTGAAAATAAATCAGAAGAAAGAAGTTTATATCAATTGAAAATAAATAAGAAGGAATTCAAGCAAATGCGTGAATTTTCTACGCCAGTTGGAAAAACTGGAGATTTCGACTAGCAGCCCAAGAGACACAAATCCAGCGCCTTATTAAGCAGAATATCCCGGCCTTATACTTTTAATTACTATAAATAATTGTTCAAAAATTATACTAGCATTAAATTTCCCACCGATTGAGGCAGCGCGAAATGCGTGAATTATCTATGTCAGTAGGGATAACACAATACAGATTAGAAATTTTTAATTTTCTTTATTCTGAATTATTGTAATTCGAAAATTCTTCAAAATGTATGAAAATCAATCATCCTGTATTTCCCAGTTTGCAGTTGAGAAATTAAAAGTAATTTCATTTCCTACAGACCAAAGTGGCTATTTTTCCTTCACCTCCCCCGCCCCCCATGAATACATTTCTCCATATTGTGATATTTATCCATGTAATTAGCAAAACATTCCCACCTCGGGGTTTTCATGGTAGCAACATTTTGCTCATGGAATGCCAGTGCACATTATCATGCGAAGTCTTGTATTTAAAAATCGGCTAACTAAAAAGTTTCAATGTCAGAAATATATAAGAATATTTTTTTTTCGTATTTAAAGATTATATATATTAAAAAAAGCAAATCAACCACGTAACCACGTAAGATTATTATGACATATTTTTTCACGTTTTTTCCTGGAAAACTTTTTCTACTGAAAATTGTTCTATAAAGAAAAAATAGTAATCTTCAAAATCATTTGTATAAAAAACATTTGACTTTTAAACAATATTTCGAAAGTCTGTTTCAACTGAACTTGTAAACAAAATGTCTTGAACAGCGCAACCAAATTGGTTGTAATTTGCCACATTTCCCTGAACTGAAATACGTAGAGATTAAATGCAGTAACAGAAGATTAACTGTAAAGATAGGATCCAATGCTAAGACAAGAGAGTCATCCATAATTTTTTAAGAACATATTCCGATATTTACCCTATACAGATATTTGCTTTTAGGTTAATTGAGTTATATTAACGTCGATTTCAAAGCAACACAAGGGCTATATTTGGACTTGCCTCGTAATTCTGAACCGATGTCAGATGAAGAGGGCGGCATCTGAGCTGGTGTCTCTGTCTCCAAATGTCTCACCATAGCAGCTGGAGGATGTTTGGCTCCGATGTATTTAGCGTGCACCATACCAGCTTATAAGACGGTTCTTCTATGGAACGAGGTTTCAAACCTGAAGCTCTCTGTTTCCGAAGCCGGGTCCAACCCACCACGACCCTATACAGATGCTTGAAAATAAGGATTATAATTATACTGAACGCATACATATTATAGCTGAGAAGTATTTATAATAAAGATAGTTAAATAATTGTAACAAAAGAAAATATTTAATATTTCGATACAGTATAAAGCATGTTGGAAATCATGTTGCCAATATTGTTCATTTGTATGGTAACAGTGAATAAATATGGACATCAATTAATATTTATTATTACATAGTGGAAAAATCATGGATTTATTTATAATACAGAAAAAGAATAAATCGAGTTCATAGATTTGTTCAAAAGGCTGAAACAGTTTTAAACTTGTTTTGAAACAGTTTTGAACAAGTTTAAAAGCAAGATAATTTTGGTTTTGTAAGAAAAATGTTGCCTACCATTTTTTTCCGTATTGTATATTATGATGTAACAAGACGGATTCAATAAACAAACGTTTCATCCTTATTTTCCTCAACTATCGATAAAGTTTGTTAATTATTCCATTTTGTTAAACTAAAAAGCTTTTTATGCCAATGGTAAAAAAGCAAATTTAAAAATATTAAAAAATAAATATGAACAATGTTAATAATTGTAATATTTTTTATAAATATATAGAATTGAAATTTACATTCAATATTTGGAATCTAATGAAGTTAAAATTTTTAAATCGTATATTTAATTACTAAAAATATATTAAGCCTAATTTACCAAAACAATGCGATATTCAATTAAATACGTAGATTTAAAGTATTATAAGCATGCATTAGTTATTATTTATACTGTAAAGGTATTATATACAATATTATGCAGCAAAGATTATATAATATTTTGCTAATTGTAATACAGAAACTCATAATATAATATATAGATAATATTTTCTTTCTAAAGTAAAAAAGATTATTTTCAAATCATTGTTATGAAGTAAATCTAACGAGACGGATAATAATTTTCTCTCTTCATGAGTAAAAAAAAATCCTCAATTAATAGTAGAAGGTTCATATTTTAATATCTGCAAATAATAAAAGACAACATCTGCGTATAGGTGATCTAGAGGGTAGATCAATAACATATCTGGTGCAAGAGTGTTCTGGAAGAAAAAAATATACAATTCTTAGCCAGTTTTTGAAACTTTAATTGCTATTAAAAAAATTAAATAAGCACCAAAAAATTTTAAACCTTTTCTTTAATAACTCTTGAAATTATATCACAAAGAAAGTAGTACCATTTTAGATTCAAAAAGCTAACTTTTAAATGATGCTAATGTAATTGAAATTTTTTAAAGTAAGTTTTGATATTATTTAAATATATTTTTATTAAAAAAATACAAAAGTATTTTTTAATCATTCAATGAAATACCCTTTCTATTCTTTCCAGAGTTTAGGTATTTTGACGTTTTTAAATTCTTTGAATGAAATACGTGTAACAACAGAATTAATTTAAGCAAATTTAAACCTTTAGTAAAAATTTAATAAATACTTCAATTTAAAAAAATATTTCAAGTAAATATTTAACAGAAATTGTCTTTTCTGTTGTAGAATATACTGTTAAAAGGATAATGTTTTCATATTGTTTTGAGAAATTAATATAAATTTTTACTTCAATTCTCTAGAAATATTTTGAAGCAATCTATTAATGAAGTACTCCAAAACTTTGTTATAAATCTGATATACATATTGATTATTGAATAGATCATTCCTTAATTTCTTATTACCATTATTATTAATTTTTCAACAATATATTTCAAATATATATATATATAAAATTTAACCTGCAAGATGAATAATGAAAAAATCTTACAGAAAAAAGTAAATTAACTTTTATTGCAATTTTTAACACATAAGTATGAAACAAAATTAAAATAAAACGTATTTTACAGAAAAATAAAAGCAAAAAGGGGGTTTACAGCTTTTAAAATATCTATACTATTGATTGAATTTTTTAAATAAAATGTTATTTTTATGTTAAGGATATCCACTTTAATCAGGTCCCAATAGTTAATTTCTAGCCGTTATTTTTAGACATATGTATCTAATGGATAAAAGAATCTAAATGAAATTTTAAAAAATATGTAGAATAAATCAATAATTGTTTTGAGGAATTACGAGTTTTAAAAAAATTTACAGATCTTCGGCTCAATATGAGATTTTGAATATTACTTGAATGAATATTATTATTGAATATCATTTTGAATATTGAAAAATGTTATTCTTTTTCAAATTGCGGGGATTTGGGCAGAAACATTCTCTGTTTTTACTCGAAGAAATATTTATTGTTTTAAAATAATGTAATGTTTTTAATAATGTTTCTGCTTTAAATTAAAAGAAAATAGTTAGTACAGAAAATAATGTGAAATACTTAATATTAATAAAGGAACACATTAAGGTATACATACATTACATTAAATACATCAAAGAAAATTTATTAAAAGACTAAATGCTGCAGAAATTCTCTTCCTTAATTTCAGATTTCCTGAAATATGTTTTTTTCATCAATAACAAAAATATCTTTTTGAATTTAATGAATGGTAGTGACCGTATATATCAGAATCCTTATATGTATTTTCCATTTTGTATAAGCATACACAATGACAAAGTGATGATATTTTCAGGAACTGTTCTCGCAAATCCTGCTTTCATTTACAATTTTTGTTCTGATCTAACACTCAAACCACCCTGTTTACTTAAAATTGAATTCGAAACTCAAAAGGTATTTTTTTTACCCCATTATTATTATTATTTGTCATTTTATAGAAGTTTTTCACGATTTACGAAATTTCACACTGCCATCTTTCTGCGAATTCGACAATTAAAGAAACTATTCATCTTTTTACCTACAACAGATGGCACCACATGCAAACTACTGTTTTCTCCGATTTTGAATTTAGGCTACATAATGGTATTGTTAAGTTTATTTATCATTGCTCAGTTGTCTTCGAACTTTAAATCGAGTAACTGTTCTATACAGAATAAAAGATTAACTTAATTTGATAATTAATTAATAGATATTTCTTTTGACATTTCAATTAAAAACAGTTATATTTTATATTCCAGTTTTAAGAATACAAAATATCTGCGCGCATACAAATATGTATTTAAAATAATAAGACATCGCTCATTTTTAAATAAAATTTTATTTTATATCAGTAATTTCTTTTAACTAACAAATTTTTGGTATACTCGAAACAAATTTTGTAAGGCATAAAAAATCATGCGCCTTTTTTCTGCCTTTAAAGACATGCTAACTTCAGCAAAGAAATCGATGTAAAATTAAGAAATAATAAAAATATCATTATAATTTTATTCACATTTCATTCGTATGTGCAACCTCACAAGAAAGGGAGAAATATTGTGACAGATTTCTGCATTTAGTGGTCTAAATACCTGAAGCTTCAAGAACATCCACAATTTAACTTTATATTTTAGAACATTTTTAATTTAATCTACACATTAAAGTTTTATTATTAGTCATTTTTTATCATGCGAAAACATGGCGATTTTTGGTTTGAGGTTTTTGAAGCCTCAAAATGCATAGGTAACAAAGCAACGATTTATCACTTTTGAGGTGTAAGGATAGGAGTAATCGTGTTGAGTGTGGAAATAGAAGGTTGATGTTTTGAGCTCCAATCACTGAACAATCTTATAAAAATAATTTTATTCATGTGGTATTAAACACTTAAGTATATATGTATATATCCTACGAACTGGGCCTACCCCCGTGCCGACGATCAGAAGAAAGAAAAGAATGTTGATTGACTGATTGGATATTTATATCTGGTTTTATTCTGATTTCCTTTACGATTAAGATTACGATGCACAAGAATAGTTTCTGGTTACATCATACTAGAACAGGACCAGCCCATAGGTTACAATTATTTGTATTCACTACAAAGAATCCTCCAGTGACGAAGGAAACGAAATTGACTGGGATATGGATGCAATCAAAAGCACAAGATAATACAAGTAAGAACAATAAGAATTTGTTGACAGCTACATAAAAATTATAGTATATAGAAAAAAAACTTGAAAATATTTCCCTCAAATTTTATCGCATAGCCTTTTAGGAAAATGAACATGTCTGCCATATCGGGTTATTCTCACATTAGAAAGATTGATTATTTTCCTACGTTTTTCTATCTTAAAACTTATTTTGAATTACTTTTGGTGTTGCTCTTGGAGTAAATGTATCTGAAAATTCGTAAGCAGGTTTATATCTGTCTATAGAAACAGTTACATTCTTACCATTTAAGTCAATTACAAGGTTTTTATCTGTTCGACTTTTGACCATGGAGGTCCAGAATAGGGTAGAGTTAAAGGAGGCCGTACTTTATCGATCCTTAAATATACATGTGAGCATGATTTCAAAGATATATTTACGAAATTCTTTTCATTATCATGATAAGTGGGACTTGTCGGATTAAGTTTCCTCATCATAAAAAGGAGGTTCGATACATAAGTGGGTGTTGCAGTTGCATTTGCATTTACAATATGGTCTTCTCTTAAAAGATCAGACGGTAATCGTAATGCAGTTCCGTATACAAGTTGAGAACTAGTAGCATTTAGATCCTTTTGATGGTAGTTCGCTATCCTTATAAAACCATAGGCAATATTTTTGTCCATTTTAAATTTTCATGAGCTATGAGAGAACTTTTAAGGTGTGGATGTTGTCTTTGAATCATTCCATTTGATTGTGGATGGTAAGACGCGGAATGTATCCTATGACTACCTATCATATTTGTGAGTTCACGAAAAAATGTGGATTCGAAATATCTACCTTGGTTGGTAGTGATTGTTAATGGTGTTCCAAATCTGGATATCCATCCAAGTACAAGTGAAGTTGTTTCAGATGTCATGTCTACGGTAAATATTACCTCGGACCATCTGGCAAATCGATCTATAATTGTAAGACAATATTTCTTACAATCAGAAATGGGAAGAGATCATATGCAATCAAGGTGGATGTGAGAAAATCGAGCAATCTGGTTCGGAAAAGGTGCTTAGTGGAGCTTTGGTATGCTGAAATACCTTAGCATGCTGGCATTTGGTGCAAGTATGAACTCTATCTCTAATGTCATGTTTCATTTTTGACCATACGAATCGTGTAGATATTAAATTTGAGGTAGTTGATGAGCCAGGATGATACAGGAAATGTACATTTTTAAATAAAATTTGCTTATATGGTTTCGGAATAAAAGGTCAAGGTTGATTAATTTGACATATCACATATTAAATGAATATCCTCCAAAAAAATAGTTTTTCTAATTTTAAAGACGAGCTAGATTTAAGTAGTTACTACAATTCAGAGTCATTTAATTGCTCTTGAGCAATTTTTTTATAATCTAATTTTGGAGGAGCTGCAACAGCATCGATTTCGATTCGTGAGATTGTATCTGCTATTAAATTATCTTTACCATTAACATGACGGACGTCAGTTGAAAATTGGGATATATAATTCAAATATCTAAGCTGTCGAGGACCACATTTCTCTGGTTTTTGTTTAAATGCAAAAATAAGGGGTTTCCGATCAGTATAAATATAGAAAATCCTACCCTCAAGCATAATTTTTTAATAGATGCATAAATAGCATATAATTAGCGATCGTAGATGGACCAGCTCTTTTGACTTTTATTTAGCTTAATTGAAAAAAATTCAATTGGTTCCCATTTATCATCGGACAACTGCATTAATTAACTTTCTATTGAAACGTCTGATGCGTCTGTCCAAAGACTTAATTGCGCACCAGGAATAGGGTATTTAAATAAAGTAGCATCATCACAAGTGCTTGTTTGGCTAAAGTAAATACATTTTCAGTTTCATCGGTCCATTGAAGAGTATTCTCCATCTTTTTAGAATGAAGAGTGGATTTCTTTTTATTTTTATGACCTTCTAAGAATTTGTTCAGTGGGGCTAAAATGTGAGTTTGCACGAGGAATAAATCTTCTATAGAAATTGAACATGCCTAAAAATCTGCGTAGTTGAGTTAAAGTTTGAGGTATGGGAAAATTCTGAATGACCTCTACACGATCTGACAATCGTTGTAAACCCTTCTCTGTTTCCTGATGTCCCAAAAACTCTAAACTAGATCCCCCAAATTTACATTTTGAATGATTAATTGTAAAACCGTAATGACACAATCTCTCAAACGAAGCTCTTAAATGATATGTACTCCCGGGGATTTTTAGAAGCAATTAAGATATCATTAATAAAGGAAAAGACACCGTCCAAGTCCCTAGTGAATTCCTCTATAAACCTTTGAAATGTAGCAGATGCATTACATAATCCAAATTACATACGCGCGCTTTCAAACAGCCTGAAGGCAGTTATTATTTCAGTTTTGCATATATCCTCTGGAGCTATAGGAATCTGATGAAATGCTTATACAAGATCAATATGCGAAAATATTTTACTACCATGCAATTCACTTGTAAAATCTACAATGCATGGAATCGGATATCTATCTTTAACGGTTTGTGCCTTTAACGCGCGATAATCACCTACTGGACGCCAATCTAATTATCCCTTTTTCGGTACCATATGTAGTAAGGATGCATAATTACTGCTTGACGGACGGACGTGTCCCAAGACAAGCATTTGCTGAAATTCCATTTTCGCAATCTTCAGCGTATCAGGTGCTAGACGTCGGGCTTTAGCAAAAACAGGGGCACCTTTCGTTTGTATATAATGCATCACATTATGTTTGACTGTTTGATCTAAGCAAAGAGATTTCGTTAAGTTAGGAAATTCACTTAATAATTTAGTATATTGATTATTACCACAGACGGTTTTTATAGATACAGCAACTGCACTCTTATAAATAGCATGACATTTTAAATGAGTTATCATATAAACAACGTTTTCTAAGATCAGCCTTTAAATTAAAATAATACAAAAAATCTGCGCCAATAATTGCTTTTGAAACATTATAAATATATAAAAGGAAACAAATTTCCTTCGCAAACCAAAATCTAATGATGATAATTTTTCCCCATAAAAAAGTATCGACGAGCTATTAGCAGCTTGAAAAGTTTAAAGAGGTGTCAGCTTTCTTTCAAATTTATTTGCTGGAATGATTGAGCAGTCACTTCCGGTATCAATAAGAGAATGAAGCCTTGAATGTTTATCCGAAATAAATAAGCGACGTTGATGCGATGACTCAGAGGACAAAAAGTCCGTCGCCGCTACTCCTGCCTGCCCACGTTTCCCGAAAAGGAACATTTGCGAACATTTTTATTATAAGTTTCGTGATACCAACAAAAATCATTCGATTGAGATAAACTACGTTGGCGAAAACGAAAGTCAGATCGTCTACGAGAATGACTTCTTGGTCTGCGATCGACACTTATTGATTTACGTAAAGAAGCAACTTCTTATCGAAGTGCTTTAATTTCTTCCAGAAGGTCTGACTGAGAGGTTGTTTTCACGTTAGAACAGGAATTAGAGCAAGAAATTTTGCTTGCCTCGGGTGGAGTAACGTCCATGATTCTATCTGCGATTTCCGCAGCTTTAGTGGAATTCAGGGGACTAAGAGCTAGTAGGATGGACTGGACATTTTGGGGTAATTGTTGTAGAAATAACTCCAGAAGAAGTGTATCCGAAATTTGATTATTTTCGGCACGTCTTTGCTTTACACGGAGTAATTCAGTCGGCTTTCGGTCACCTAACTGTTCGCCGGTAAGAAGAGATGAATTTTCTTGGGATTTCGATTCACCGCATCTTTTTATAATTTCATCTTTCAACCGCTTGTAAGGATCGTCTTTGTCTGGAGAAATGATGAAATCGTGAACGATAGCAGCTGCTTCCGGTGAGAGGCTGGCTACACAATAGTTATACATGGTTGCACTGGCAGTTATCGGTTTCGGAACTGCAAGCTGAAATGTTTGCCATTATGAACCAAAGTTGAGGATCTCCAAAATTAAATGGAGGCATCTTCACGGCTGAATTTTCTTACATATTGGAAACTATAAAGCCAAAACAATTTAGAACAGCAATAGCAGGCGTTTTAAGATTTAAGTTCGCTCGTCCAGGTCACCATGTAAGGATAGGAGTGATCATGTTGAGTGTGGAAATAGAAGATTGATGTTTTGAGCTCCAATCACTGAAAATTCTTATAAAAATAATTTTATTCATCCGGTATTAAATGCAACAGTACATACATATCCTACGAATTGAGCCGACGATCAAAGAAAGAGAAGTGAGTGTTGATTGACTGATTGGATATTTATATCTGGTTTTATTCTGATTTCCTTTACGATTAAGATTACGATGCACGAGAATAGTTTCTGGTTACGTCGCACTAGACCAGGACCAGCCCATAGGTTACAATTACTTGTATTCACTACAGAGGCATGAATTTTACGCTTATTAGAAAATAACTCAGATGGTTGTCACATTTGGAGATTTATCACGGAAAAAAATGTAAAGATGGAAATTTAATTTGTGGTTGAAAAATTTAGGCAAATGGCATTGTTTCTAATTTTTTTAGTTTAAGGAAAGTGGCACTTTTGGAGTAATACTCCATGAAATGAAATAAAAGATAACAAAGCGAGGTTTTTTTCTTGTATGTGTGTGTGATTTTTTTAGAAAACGACGATTTCGATTTACGTTAAACACAGAGCCTGACTAGGGCAGGGGCATAGGTGACAGTTTGCTCAGGCCCTCATAACAGAGGAGCACCTAAATCGAATAGAAAGTTTATTCTACGGTTCCTTTTTTGATTAACCTTTTTTTAACATAGATTTTAAAAAAAAACAAAAAAGACTGAGGGGGCCCCAAAGAAGTTTTTGCCCCGGGCCCGAATTAGGCTGTCAGGGTCTGGTTAAACAATGAATAAATCATAAATGGGGCGCCCTAAGCTTTCTCCCAATTTCTGAAAAGAAAAAAGAAAGAAAGAAAACGAAGCAGCAAATAGACACCGGAAGTTAAAGAAAGAATTCGATTAGAATAGCAAAAACGCGGTGCTTTGAAACGGCAAAACCTTCAATCAACAGAAACGAATGATGAAAATTTAAAATTAGAAGCTGATCAAATTAAACTTGAAAGTAAAATAGCTTTACAACGGGAAAGCGTAAACATATGTAGTGTGCAGCAGATTTTCAATCGCAATACTCAACTTCAAACAGAGAACGAGTCAAGAGCCTGACTAAGGCAGGGGCATACGAAGCAGAGGGCCCCTGAAATCGAATAGGATGTTGCTTTTGCTTTTCTTTCTTTGATTAATTATTTGTAACATTAATTTTAAAACAGGAAAAAATGACAGAGGGAGTCTAATTTACATTATGATCGAAAATTCAAAATAATATTTTATATTCAAAAATTCAATTAGCATAAGTGTTCATATTTTTAAAAACTGTAATACTGAATATAATAAAAGAAATCTTTGCTGAGTAGTTAAAAAAACGTATTATTTTCGAATTATCTTACAAAAGGTTCTAGTTTTCATAATTTTTTTATGCCATCGATATTTTTCCTTTTCAGTATTAAATGAAGATTTAAAACACTATTTCCACTATTACTGAATTTCTTTGATATAAAAATTACCCTGATAGCATTGGTATATGCACTACGTATGCCATATTATGTAAAAAACACACACACCTTAATATATGACGTATGATTTTATTTTCCACAAAAATTGAATTAATTCTCAAAGAGTCTATTGAGAAAAATTAGATTAAAAATAAAGATGTTTTTGAAATTGATATTAAGACCGGTTTTTATTTCATTTATTTAAAGGGTTTGGAAAATAAAGATGTAAATAAAATGCTCTAATTCAAAACTTGTTCCACACTAAAAAAATATCAATGCTTTACATTGAAGCATTTAAAGCCGGTAGTAAAAGCAACCCGTAGTAGGAAAAAATCAAAGCAATTGCTCAAAATAGAAAGAATGCAGATTTATTACTTCGGCCCACGGAGAGTAATTGTCCCTGAGATAGAATTAAAAAATAAATAAATAATTAAATTAGATATCGTTAGCAAAAATTGATTTCTCACTTATATGCAATCAATAATGTTTCATAGAAAAAAAAATAAAAATCATATATATATAATGAATGAAAAAAAAAACAATTTCAGAATAACAATATTTGTTTATACTAAACCCAAAATTAATAATTTAAACTGGAAATCAAATAGCAGAGATCAATTATCAAACATATTTGAAAAAACAATGAATTTCCAAAATTTTGTTATATTTTTGTAATTGAAAACCATTTAGTAGCTTGCTTCCCAATAAGTTTTTATTTAGTAATCCCAAATTACTGGAAGACTTCTGGAAATTTCCAGCAATTAAAGATTCGATAATGAACAATTCTATATATTTAGGATGTATGTTCCTGTATAAAACCGGAGGTAAATTAAAAAAAAGAAATAAAAAGAAAAATGAAATCTAATATCGCCAATTTCAAGCTATCATGTGAGAATAATAATTTTTAATTCATTATTTGTTTTAATTTAAGCCAATAACCAGTTTAAGCCGGCTTGAAACAATGACTTCTCTATCGATTATCTTTCATTTTCCATTTTCAAGTTGGCAAACAAAGTTTTGGAGCTAGACCGATTTTGAGATGACAAAAAACCATCGTTTTTTTAAATATCGACGAATGTATATTCTGGTAGTTTCGGGATTGTTACAAACCGGTTTAAACAGGTTAATGATTTAAATGAAGACAATTCGTAAGAACTCAGAGAATGAATAATTTGGAAATCAAGTTGTAACTTCAGTTGGCGATAAATTGCCAAATGTGACAAGCTTCTGCATTATTTTCTAATAGCCCTAAAAGCTAAAAATTGATGCCTCAAATGCGATAAATTTCAAAATTTGTTGCATACGCATTTTGAGGCTTCAAAAGCCTCAAACCAAAGCAACATCAATGTTCTTATATAAAACAATAAATTATATAATAACTCTTATATAAAATAATTAATTATATAAATAAAAAGCAATAAATTAAATAAGAACGAAGCATTTCATGTACTTCGCATCAAACTGGATTCATTTGATTACATGGGGGGATGTAATGTAGAAATAAATGCAGAACGTTTCTGACATACTTCTATTATGTATCTGTAAAGTTTTATAGAAGTTTATATATGCTACTCATTTCATTACTCATTGGTCATTACATTGCAATTCTGCAAAGTGTCTGCTTTTTCTGGTTTTTGTGTAAAGATAGCAAAATAATTCATCAGCGCAGAGTTTTTTTTCTCATTTACTGCTGTTTGTAATAAATTGTGAAGTTGCTTTTTTAATTAATAAATTTTAAAAACTAAGTACTGACGTACCATTTTTTTTAGAATTAAATGTAATCATCATAGGTTTATAGCATTTTAAACTGGAAATACATCTTTCGTGCTGGATTTGCATCAAAACTATTTGTAATATAATCTTAAATTATTTATTAAATAAAATATAAACTTTAAATTTAATGGTAATTCAAAATTTTTCGAACTTTGAGCGAGAATGCTTGTCCTTTTTTTTTTTCATTAATTGAAGCAATACTTTTATCAAAAATTATTATGCCTTTAGATTTGCAATTAATATTCAGTGATTTCAAATATTTTTTTTAATTTTTCTTTTAATCAGGGAATTAAATATTGGAAACGTTGAGAAAGTAGAGATTAAGTTGAAAAATGTGGTGATAACTGATTACGACATGAAGAGTTTTGTCATTAGATGTGTTGTTTATCCAATTACCTTTCGCTATAGGAATATTTTTATTTAATAAAGTTACGGAAATTAAAGTAAGGAATGCAGGGAAAATAATTTTAAGAGCTACATTTAAATAATTTTTAAATTAAAAAGTCATTATTAACAGACATTTTTTTAACTGCATCAAAAAAATTGCCACTTAAAAGTGGTCAACTGAAGAAGAGGGAAAAGTAAAAATCGTAGGAAATCGTAACTTTCATGCTTTTAATTTAACTTCTTGAAGTAATAAATTAAATTAAAATATCAGTTATTACCGTCATTGACCCTAAAAAAATTGCTAGAAATGCATAAACGATTTATTTACACGAGTTTTCGAAAAAAAGCAAACATTTTAAGTAGCGATCACATTTTAAAACATCATTCCTTACCGTATATATGTTAACCTTGACCTTTACGGGCAACAATGTCAAAGATTTAAATAATAAAGATCTCGCGTTAGCCAGTGCTTAAAACATTAACCCTTTGCAGTCCGAAAAATAATTAGATGCAAAATTATTCCCCTATTGCTTATTGCTATGAAAAATAAATATATATAATTCTTTTAAGTCGAATTTCTTTGAAAAGTTAAACTACATCTCTTAACCATTATGTAGGTGTTTTTAACAATTAAATTTGAAAAATAAATAAATAAAACGTCAAAAGGATGCACAGTCTTGAAGTCACACTCGACATCGGACCGCAAAGGGTTAAAGCTGCTAAAAGCGGAGCACGATGTCTCAATAGTAAAAATCAAAGCCAGCCTTGAATGACAGAATAAATATAATTTTATGTTTGATTTTAATTCATACATTTCAAGATTATCTAATAAAAATGAGTAATATCCTTCAAAACACAGTCAGTAATCTAAAAAAATAATTATTAACATAGTTGCTACAGTAAATGAATTAGATGCAAGCTGTAGTGAACACAAATACTATAATTGGTGCAGAAGCGTTATAGTAAAGAAGGCAAAAATTTATTCTACAAATATTTTTTACGAATAGAGTTTCAAATTTATCTGAAGTCAAAACCTAGCATTCAACAAACATTCCATGGAAGACCAGATATCGCGTTCATAATAATGCAAATATAATATTTAGCAGAAACTAAATAAAAACTTACCGAATTTCCGTTGTTAAAAAAGTTTGGTAATAGATGCAGAAAAAAATCATCACATTTTGATAGTAATATTGCTTTTTCTTCCCTTCAAACTTCACACCCGGCGATGAACGGAAGAAAATCCGAGATTCAATCAACTACAAAGATGAATGCGTGCGCATATTTAATTACCCTTTCCAGCACGGATTGTAGAAATGTTCAGAGAAAATACATATTGGTGAATTGAAAAATGCAAATAAACTCAAATAATAGAATCTACAACCAAAATTGCTCTCTCATTTTCCTGATTTTTGTTTAAACACCGAATTTTGTGATTCTCTATACATTTGAACATAATGATAAAATGCATAGCTTTGGTCAAAATTGAAATTTTTTTAATAGATTTTTTATAGTTTTTCATATTTTTTTTAAATATAAAGAAATTAGAAAAACTTTTACATAAAATTATGATTCGTTATAATAATTTTTAGATGTTTATAGCTAGTTTTTAATTTAATGCTGAAATGATCGTTCGTTCTAGATAATTCTTTGACTTTGTCTAATCTCTTTTTTTTTATCACAGCCAGGATAAACATTACGAACTTATCATGCATTTATATAAAATTTCTCGTTGAATCGCCTTGATTGTTTTCGTTTACTTATTATTCAGTCATCACTCTAGAAAAAAATGAATGGGAAATATAACTGTGCAAATCAAAAGAATACCTATAATTATCTCCAATACATAAAAATATTACATAATAATAACACAAAATAATACAGAAAAATATTACAGAGCACAAAAAAAACTTTTAATATCTCTTTCTAAATTTTAATCTGAGAAAATAAAATATTGTTATCTTTTTTTTAGATATTAATAGCAGTTCCATAAAACAATTCTTTTTGAAGCCATTATATTTTGATAGGAATCTCAAATTATCATTAGAATCAATAGTCCAAATTTAATGAGCCAATGCTTATTATTTTGAACCCATAATCTGTGCATGTTATTTTATCTCATTTTAGATGCTATAGGATATATCGCAGATGCTGTTACATGAACTCAATGAAAATTCAGAACATCCTAAAGGCTTCCAACAACAGAATTAGAAATAGTGCAATCACTATTTATGCCTGCAAATAGTTCGGAAATAAAGCAGCAGCTACAGCAATCGCAATCTACACTTGAAAAAGTTCCGAAACATTTTTTTTTCATTTGTAACAAACTTTGAAAATATTCTACTAAAGATTAATACTTTTTTAAAGAAATAAAGCTATATTTTTTCATTTAATTAAAGATTCGATAAGGCCACTTTTTTATTTAAAAATCAGTGAGTTTTTTGGAGCTAAGAAACTTCATTTTTATTTAATTTACGACTAGATGATATACCTATAGCTGGTTTGCCCTCATGAATGATTTTTTTTACATAAAACCTAGTTTTTAATCTAAATAAAACATTTTTTTTAAAAAAAATTCTATAAAACAAAATATAGAATCCTTTAATCGTCTGCAGCGATATACTTATCTGTTTTAATAATAATATAGCAAAACCTTTTTATTATCTGGAATGTTTTAGTTAAAATTAAAATGTCAGTTAAAGCAGGCGATTTTTTTTAAATCGTTTGCTCAAATTTTGTGCGCAAATGCTGATGTATCAGACAGCAATTCGTATCACATTTTGAGAGAAAATTAAATAATTAATTTTTATTAATAAAACTTAAAAAAAAACTAAATTACTTTTCTTTATACAAATTATTAATCGTTTTTGCCTCGTAAGCTCTCACTTAGAATTTTACTTTTAAAAAAAATAGGAATTCTGGTAGGGAACAATAAAAATATTTCATTTGTTTTTCTGTTCGAAAAGGCTAACTGTAGATTAATATCTATCAGAATACAACTGTTTCCTTTGCAAGGGATTTGCATTCTTACCTCCGCTTGAACGACTGAATTAGGCTTCCTTTTTGAAAATGCAACTTGAAATGCAAGCAACTGCAATTACTATGAATAATTGATCAAAAAATTATACTACGGTTGAATTTTCAAAGCCAATTGTGGCAACTAAAAATCCGGGATTTTTCTACATCAGTTGGGGTACACTATACAGATTAAACATTTCTTATTATTAAAATTCTTTATTATTTTAATTCGAAAGTACTTCAAAATGAATCGCAAAAATCGATTAATTTACAATGCTTGATTTTAAATGCTTCAAACATCATGAAAATAAGCAGAATCGTTTAGAATAATCAGCCGTAAACATGTTACGTCTAACCTCATTAGTGAGGGGGAAAACAAACTGAATCCGTTACTTATTTGCGAGGAGTTATTTACTACCGAGGAGATGAAGATTTTTGGCAAGATAGTTAGCTTATAAATATTTAATAAAAAATTAATGAATTAATATTTGAAAAAACTGTATTATCATCAAATGTCATCCACTGCAAGTTTTTAAAAATTTACTTGAACATGATTGAAGGAATAAAAAGTATTTCATTAATGACAGAAAATTTGAACAGGATATAGGAAGAGCATAAGCTAATAGTAGGAATTGAAAAATGAATTGATTGGAGTAATGTATTTCTTTTTGCACCTCCAGTTTTCAGTTTTTTTTTTGGGCTCATCTCTGTCTTTTTTTAGTTTAATTTTTTTTTTAAATAGCTGATCTTTTAAATTTTCCAAGAAACTATTAACACTTTTGTTACTCTGATTCATGCGTGGGATTCGAACCACTTTCTAATACGAATCTTTCTGCAAAGAAAATAATACATAATTAGAAAGTAGGATCAGAAATATTTGGATATAATTTCTAATAACATTCGTTGTTAATTTTAATAATAATAATAATAATGTCTGGAGCTTTTGAAATATTGAAGAGTTTCTAAGTGAGTTCTCCATTTTAAATTGCGTAAAGTTTTCCCTGCTTCATTTTCAATTATTTATTAAGAATCTCAGATTCCAATCCAAAAAATTCAGCAATTCCATGCGTGTGGTATGCGAAGGAGTTAACGGCCAAAAGGTGAGGCACGCAAGATAAATGCTTGAAGGAATCAACTTTTCGAACCTAGAATCCTCTGACCTTGAAACTACCATTTATTACTATGCCAACATGGCTTTCGAAAGATTGGTCAAAGTCTCCATCTCAACGCTTTCCAACATCTCTTTCTAAATCTGCTTGATTTGTTTTTTTCATTTAGCAGCGAAATATTATTCATTTTTTAAAGTTATTTTCTATCCTGTTGAAATTGCCTAATATAATCAGCGAGTTAAAATATACTTCTTTTAGTTTTTAAAGATCAAACTAATAGTTCATTTTCGGATCCCATGTTTTCTGAGCTTTGACTGCTGCAAACGTTTTGGAAGAAGAGGACGATGAATGACCAAAGTCTATATAAACAGATGCCAGCAAAACGCTTTTCAATTTCAATTACGTTCAGTTTCGATGTACTTTCCATAAATTTGGGTTCATTGAAGTCTCTTTTTTTTTTGTCCTTAAGGTTTTTTATCTTGGTGCCCAAGATGAAACCTTATTTTATTAATGTAGAAGAAATGGACATTTATTCTTCATATTCCTTTCAATTCTAAGGTAAGATGTTTCCTTTGATTCGTTTGCACAAATTTTTGTGATATTTTCTGTTGCTGAAATTCTTTTTTTATTCCCATTTGTTAAGATACCAACTCGCTACAAAGTTCTTTCAAATAAAGATTATATCAACATTAGTTTTTCACATCTTGAACTAAATTTTTTTTGGAAAACATATGCCTTTTTTGTTTATATATTAATGCCTATTTTTTGCATGAATTCAGAGTCGTGCATTTTCTTATTCTCTCTTGTCGTTTTCAATAATTATCTCCTTTTAATACGCGAAATTCAATGACACTCAAAATGAGTGGAAGATATTATCAATATTATAAGGCAATTATATTTTGTCGAATGTTCAATAGTCTATGTAAGGTCAGTTTATCAAGCGGAAAATATAGGTAGTTATCTAAACACCCCAAGGTCTTGTAATTTTTTTGTGGGATATTAAGACTTTTTTCCCCTTTTGATTTCCTGAAGTCATCTAATCGAGTATGTTAAAAAAATAGAATATTACTTAAATTTTATAGCATTTTAGGATTATCTTGTTCTTTTTGTCTTTTGTGACGAACCAAGATCCATAAAAACCTTTTGGATGTGACGAGTTATAATGCTTCAAATGCTCTGTTTATTTTAATGTACTTTGTTTCTTTTTACTTATTTAAATTTAGTAATTTTTAATTATTGAAATCGTTCACTTTCAAAAGTGAGGTTGCAACTAAATATTTTGTTACTTCAACATTTGTAACTTAAAAGGGCATCTAGAAGTATAATAAAATTTAAGAATATTTTTTATTTCTTTTTAGGAGAAAGTGACCTTCAGAAATTATTTTGCCAGCGACTGCACCTGAGTCATTAGAAGAGTTTTGTATAGAAAGACATGACATCGACAGTTGATGAATTTACGGAGAAGTATGCAAATCGAATGGTGTTGAGTTCAGCACTTCAAATCTAGATTCGCTAGAAAAGCTAACGGCGCTTTTGCAATCCTCCTAAAGGGCGTTGCCTCATTTTGAAAGGATATGGCAGCTAAAAAGTATTAAGGTAAAAATATAGCATTTCAATTATACCTTTTAAATTTTAAAAAAAATCCAGTGAATGTTAAACAAGTTTAATTTTACTGTTAAAATATTTGCTTTGTGTTAAATCGTCTTATCAAGCATTTATTTTAAAATTATGTTGAATAATTATTTATAAACAGTGGTTTATATTTCATACTGTTGCCAAAGTTTTTCCAATCATTCTCAAAATATTTAAGAATTCTTCTCTTATTTGATTCAAACTTATGAATTGCATTTAGTGTTAAATATCATTAATAGTAAATAGCAAAAATTGAGCAATGAAGTTTGCTTAGATCTTTGGTTTGCAGCTGTGTTTTCTTCTGATAGACAAATTCTCAATGATAGATTTCAAATAGAATTTCTATAAATCTTCAAATCTTGGGTAATACACGCGCTGAATGTTACTTATTTACATCAAAGCGGTCTTGAGTCGTCTAGTTCAGATCGATAACACAGCTGCAATAAATCTTTTTTCGGAATAAAGGATATCATCGCTATTACTTTTTGGATCCAAAATTCAATACAGGACAGCTTGGATTTCAAAACTACTTATTACATTTGAAGTATTTAATACGTTTCTAAGTAATCGCGTAAAGATGCCCATAAACTCGTGCTTAATCTTTCGGCACAAATCTGGTTAGTAAATATGCTAAATTTTATGCAAGAATTTGCTGTATTTAGGATTTTGATTCGAATGCTTTTCTGACACCTTTTATCCGAATTTTGATTCAAATCGACGACTTTGATATACTTATATTTCATTCTTCTAACTCGACTAATTTTATTTTGTTTGCAAAAAAGTTGACGTAATTCCTAATGGGACTTTTAGATTTAGGATGGTATTAAAAGTGTAGATTCCCTAAAATATCGGTGTCATATATTTTTATCATTGCAATGCTTTAATTCTTTATTCTATACCTCGTGCTTGTTTCAATTTGCACCCGGAAACTAATCTTTGTTTCTCCAATTTAAAATGGCATCGTTTAAGAAAATATTTTAATTGGATGTATTCTATAACTGTATCAGAATTCAATGCGCAATACCTTTATTGAGATGACTAGTTTTTCGTTTTAATATATTTTTTTATTTAAAAATTAGTTTCTTCCCTTTTAAAAATTAGATACAAGGACGGATTATTAATTGGCATAAAATGAATTTAGGGTATTTGCATCTCTCCAGTCAGCGTAAATGTTTTAGAAATGTATTAAATAAGATACTTCACTCGTAATAAAAACGGATGAATGTAAATCAACTAAGACAGGATTGTAAATTTATTTCCAGTTATAGAAATCCCATAAAGTATTAATAATCGAGAAATCATGCTTATATTAAAAAAATCTGAAATATGTTTATTTCGAAGTTTCAGTGGAAAATGTCATTTTGCAGGTTATTACAAGGATGTGATTTTCTTAATGTGCCGCCGCCTTAATAAATGTGGTCTAGTTGGCTTTATTCATGTAGTTTTTAAAAAAAATCTTTGGATTAATCCTTAACTAAAATGAATTCGCATGTATAAAAGATTACTGGAACAATTTGCTAATTCCCGATGGTCTTAAAGAAATATTTCTAAGTAGCTATGCAAATTAACTCATTTAGGTAATTACAAAAATTATCCTACGAGTCATTTCTATTGGAACCAATTAGTAAAGATGCGATAAGATACCAAAATTACATAAGTGTCACAATTTTTAATCCACTGTACGAAGTAGTTAAAATTCAAGCTGGAAATATGGATGCAGTTATTTCTGATGCAGATAAAAATAATTGAATGCTCGTAACTACATTTAGTGCTTTTTATTAGGCTTTTTATGTATTGTAACATATTCGTTTTCTTGGATAGTAACTGCAAAATTATGTGTGAAAACCAAGCTATAGTTGATGCTTCAAAACGACTGTCTAGCTCTGTTCTTTTCAGATCTCCAGTCTGCACAAAGCTTTCGTCACAAAAAGAAACCAGATGCATTTCTGTCTGATGTTCAAGTCGATGTTTTTGGCCATTACGATGCAGCAGGCGAACATGTTTGCAAGTTGGACAAGTCGGTGGTTCAAAACATCTGCTGGTTACGATAAGATAGTGAAAGGGCATACGGTATGCGCATGATACAGTGAATGGTGTTTCTGTAAATGGAACAAAGAGCAAAAGATTTCTTCTGTCGAATGACATTTGAGGGCAAGTAAGATCTCAAGGTTTTGGAATCTTAGTAGGAAGCGTCTAATTTTAAGAGCAAGGATTGGAATTAAAAATAATATCTTAGTAATTACGAGTAATCGGATTGCTTTACTTTTTAACATTATATTCAAGATTTAATCTAATGGCATTTAGATAATATGTAATTGTATAATCTCCAAATTATCAGTTGAAAGTATGTTCGTCTATTAGAAGTCTTTTACAGCTGAAAGAAAATTTCAATATTTCTGTCCATCTTAAATGAATTAGAGTATTTAATAAAATTTATTTTAATTTAATTATTTAATGCTTTTGTTTTAAATTTTTAAGTACATCAGTCTTAAATTTGACATCTCATATTCTTCCTGTAATTTCTGAGTTTGTAAAGAGGTTGAACGTAAAAGAATTGCGGTTATTCCATTTTTAATTTCTGATTCATCTAATCCGTGTTATTTTTATGGTTTAAAGATATTTAGATTAGTGACAAATCAACTATAAATGGGGGTGGTTAAAAAAAGTCGGACTGCCCAAAAAGGAAATTAAACTATTTTTATTTTTATTTATTTGATAATGAAATAAAGACGCATTGGATCTCGCTACTTTCAAGTAGTTTAAAAAGGTAATTTAGACAATATTATTTCATAAACAAAAATCTTGGTTTAAAAAACTTGCAGCAGTTAAAAAAAATTAGTTCCCCTGAAGTTCTCCTTAATCTGTAGTTCTAGTTAAAAATCAGTCATATAAAAAAATTAACCCCTTTTTTCGAATTGCAATTGAATTTCAGTAGTTGTGAATGAACTACAACACGATCTATTCGTTGTAAAATGCTGATTTTCGAATACAAGTTGAATCCGTTGAATAAATGGAATAATAAAATGAAATATCACAAGTTCAAATAATTCTATCATTAGTTTTATAAATCACTACATTTTTTCAAGATAAATATTTTGGAGCGGGCTTTCTCGTAATCAGTTTTGAAAAACTAAGTACTTCTACAAATACAATAAATTATTCAGAAAAAAAATGCTGCATCTCTTTCGGTTATCGCTGAATATTGTTTTCAAGCAAAACGTCAAGTGGAGTGTTGCTTTTGAAAGCATCAAATTAATTGCAATCATGATTGCTATCTTAGTGTAATTATTAAAAATTGACACTATTTGGGAATCCGAAGCATAGTGGATCTATTTGTGGTCACGTGAACTAAATTGTCGAAACGATTCAGTAGAGGATTTTTCTAATTATTTAGTTTCTAATATAAAAACACGATATTAAATTTCCATTTCTATAAATGTAGATAAATTAATATTTGTTTGCCTTAGAATATAATAAATGATAAAATTAATATAAATCGAAGTATTTCCCTGCGTTATCAACAAATTTCTTTTTGAAGTTATAATTAAAACCGTAAATTTTGACGCATGGATGCCGAAATTCTGATCGAAATTTCTCAAAACTGATAATTTAAAAATTCAAGATATGAATTTCGAAAGCAAGATCTTTTTAACCGAATTTATCGTTCTTTTCCAATTAATTCACTGAGATTAACTTTCTTAACTTTAGATCACTTTAACAGAATAAATTCATGTTTCTAGAGATTAACTTTTAAAGTAGATACATCAAAAATACAGTATATTGATAATCTTTGAAATCTCGCATTTTTACCACATAGAATTTTAAGTAAAGTTTGCTTTTCAATTAACCCCTTCGCATAAAATGACGTGTCTGACACGCGCATCGAATTACTGAATATTTACTTTCGAGTTTGCAATTAAGCGACGGAATTGAGTATGTAAATACGAAAAAATCTATGAAAGTCTATGCTCCATATATTTAAAAAAATCAAAATAACAATAAATTACCAAAATAGGACGAGTTATCTAATTAGAAAGTTAAATTCGTATGTCAAGTGGTTAAATATATAAAGCTTAATGGCCGCTAGAATAAGCTTTAATAAGCAAAACTAATTGATGTATTTAGCTTTTCTTCAAGCAATTTTAGATTTATAGCAATTGGATTTCTTTCGGCAAGATAATTCCAAACTGTTTAATCTATAGAAAAGTATAAACGCATTTGTAGACTTTGTGATATTTTGTTGTACATAAGTATCCGGAAAATTCCATAATCAAACATTTTCAGAACAAATCGCGTGGATTTACAATGAATGTTTTCTGTATCAAATATTTTTAAAGTGTAATGGGCGTTCATATTTGAAATTTTTTAAATATTCTTTTATTTAGGAATTTAAAAACTACAAAACTACAACCTAGGGGTATGTGTAGTCATTGCAGCAAGCTGGTATAGTGGGAATGCAAGGAAGTGGGGGCAGTTGTGATATGGGATAAGTGTTTTGCTGAAAAAATTACTAGTACTTGTTGGAATGTTTTTCTTGTTACAATGTTCTTCCAGTTTCAAATGTAAATTTCGATTGTAAATTTTGGCGCCATATGCTGATCATATGAGGAGTGAAATTTTGGGGGCTACATGTTGGTGTGAGCAATGAGTGCAGTGAAATTTTGGGCGCTCCTTGTCGGTGTGAGCAA
>JAOUZG010051192.1:4896056-4915835 GCA_026289955.1 Argiope argentata
TGTGTCTGGAAGGTGGAGGTTTCGGCGTGGGTTATGTATGTATGTGTCTGGAAGGTGGAGGTTTTGGCGTGGGTTATGTATGTATGTGTCTGGAAGGTGGAGGTTTCGGCGTGGGGTATGTATGTATGTGTCTGGAAGGTGGAGGTTTCGGCGTGGGTTATGTATGTATGTGTCTGGAAGGTGGAGGTTTCGGCGTGGTGTAGGTGATGTATGTGTCTGGAAGGTGGAGGTTTCGGCGTGGTGTAGGTGATGTATGTGTGAGATTGAAGGTGATCTTATCGGCCTGAATTTTGTATTTGTGGAGTGGAAGATGTGAGACTTGAGTTATGTGTGACAGTTGTCTGGTTTTTCGGTGTTATTTTTGATTGTTGCATTGCCTTGTCTGTTTTGGCTTCGTGAATTATGTGTTCAAAAGTATATATAACGATAAAATAAGCCACTATTTACGTGCTGTTATGAAGAGACCGATCTTTGGGGTTTATACTGCTTTAAGTAACTACACTATGCAACTTTATCTGCCTACGTTTAGTCTACAATAACTGATAAGTATTTTATTTTAAATCTTTAGATTTATTTAGAATTTTCCTTGGCTTTCGAAATTTTTGAACTTCTTAAATATTTAAATTGACCTGTTTTCAAAACTTGTTTAAATCTAATGTCTAGTCATTAAAAATTGGCATTTTCAGCATTAAATAAAATTTTAAAAAAATTGACAATACGAGAAGTTACTTTGTTAATATTAATTTAAAAAATTGCCGTTTTGGATTTTATTAAATTTTGTATCAAAGATCAAAACACACATTATATATATATATATATATATATATATACTCTAAATTTAACGACATTGCTTTTAAATTAGAAGTTCAATAATAAGGAAAACCATCGATTTAATTGAAACGAAAATCCTGTTCATGAGATAACGAATGCGAAACCCTCGGATATTAGGCGCAAATAATATTTCTAATGTTAATCGATTGATAATTGCCTGCAATACTTTTGATGTTTTCGATAAATAACTCGCCACTTGTTAGTTTTCATGAAAAGAATATGACGTGAAATCAGAATGAAATGCAAAATTTAGTTTTCTGAATAATTTTACTTGCTTGTCAAAATACTATGGCTTTCCAAAATTCATTACGATAAATTACGTTGCGAAATAACTAGCTTAACCAAATTTAAAAACATAAAATGTTTAGCAGAATTTTTAGAACCTGTGCTATTTCTTCTATTATTGCATTTATATTTGGTGGAATTTTAACTGGTATTCTAAAATATGTATTCTACGAAGAATAAATCTTGCTGCAGTTCAATTCACCACACTTGGAATTCAAATTACAATCCAAAGTTTAATATTTTAAGAATTTTATAAAATCTGAAACCGCGGCAATGTTTTTGGTCATGAGATTTTTTATGAACTATTCCATTAAAATGACTCGAAGAAATATCCCCTTTTGTTAATTTTTTCGACTTAATTGTAACTTCGACTCCCCACCCCCCAAAATTAATAGGAAAATATTATCCATTACGGTTTGTTCTTCCCTCGTTATATAGGTACTTCTAGGTGCCCCTATTTAAGGTGCCATATATTTTTATCCTAGGGAAACTTTAGTTTTACACAACCCCATATATCTTGCATCAATTAGAGGAATAGATATTATGTACATCAAAATAAGGACTTAAATTCATAGATCAAAGGATTAACTTTCCAATTGATGGCGCATATTTCAAACGTCTGTTTTTTAATTATTATAATATGAGGGGAATTTAAAAATATTGAAACTTTTCTTGGCGACTTTTGCTTTTTAAATTAAAACTAATGAGATTTAAGAATAAAAATTCCATTATTTGAGTGAGTTAAACACATCGTTGTATGTTAAGTGAAATAAAAGATTTGAAGCACTTCCAATTTATCGAACGAATCAGAAATCTATTGAAGATTAAATGAAAATAATTCCTCAGTAAATTTATTTTAAGGAACTTCCAGATTTTTCGCAATAAATTCGTCTGATTTTAACTGAAAGAATTTTCAAAGTCGAACTCAGAAATTTACAGGCCTAATAAAATTTTTAATTTGTCAAACATTTAATTTGAGTATTAGTTAGTAAAAAACATCTTCCAATTAATAAGATGTAATTGATAAATTTTTTAATACATAAAGCAATATAGTCCCTTAGGAAATAGTAATTTTTCTTTCGGTTGTAAAAGAATTTCTAATAAAAATCATTCTGGAATCTGATAATTTGGAGATTTGTTATCAATACTTCATTATTTAATTTATTTAAAATATCGTCTAGTTAAAATAGTATGCTAAAGTAATACAATTAAGTACTATTTAACATTAACCAATTAAATTAGAAACTGATTCCAAAATCTTGTGTATTTACTACTGGGTACATGAAGCTATATCAAGTATCTTCTGAATTATTGCTGATAAAAAAACAATGAAACAAAGGTTGATTTAGTTGGTCGGTGTTTATCAGAACAGAAAAATTTACTGTTTGGAGCTATCAGTTTTAATCGAAGTATAAAATAAATTTTGAAGATCTATAGCAGAAGTTCTGATATTGTGTGACCGGTAAATAACTCGAGAAACTACTCTCTAAAGAAGCTGATCTATTTGTTTCTATTAGCCTAATACTAGTGCAACATAATAACTTTAAAAATAGTTATCAAAGGACTCTTTGAAATATGATGGCTGCATAGGAAAATGTCTTCTGAATTTCTAAATGAATAGGAAAACAGCAATCATTTCAAGCACTTGGCGAGAACCTGAAGAAATGTTAGAATTATTTCTCAGAAATTCAATTCCTGAAATGAAATCGGAAGTGACCGTACTATAGCTAATGAAACTGAAATTGTTCTATAACAAGACATAAATCGGCAAATCAGAATCTGAAATAGAAGATTTTAGGAAAATAAAGAATTAAAAGAAAATGTGAAAGCATTGGCTTTAAATTTGAATAAACAATTTTAAAAGGAAATTATCTCAATAACTAGGGCTTTATTAAACTTTGAAATTTTAAAAAAGTTTGATGTGGCAATTAGATTCTTGTGAAAGCTTATCTGCAATTAAACTTAGCCGATATGTGCTTCAAAAAAAAAAAAGAACTTTCAGAAGATTCCTTGGCATTTCCCTTTCATTCTGGTTTTATTGAAATTTGATGCGTTCTCAACTCTTGAACTACTAGCATTTCATTTTACAGTAATTTTAGAATACGGTTTTCGAGAGCTGCGGAATCGTTTTTTAGCCTCAAGTCAGGACGCCACTTATAGATTTCGTCTAAAATATCACCTGTATAAACATCTTAAGCTATTGAATGAAGACTCTCCAGATCTGCCTTCTGTCTACATACATTGTCCTAGATGAAGAGGAAGTGTTTACTCAAATCGTTCAAAGACAAGGCATCGTTCTAAGAGAAGGTAAGTTGATGAATTTTTAAAATAAGGGTAGAAACATGAAGATTCACTTTTAAGTAACACGCCATCGTTTTAATCTTTAGCGCAACTTTCTCTTTCGGAAACTAATTGATTGCTTAGGTTAATCTGATTAGATAACGGATGTATATATTACTCTGATCTTTTTATTTTTCGTATACGTAGTATACAGAAAGTATTGTCTTCTAAATATTCGAACTCGTGACGTTGACGAATTTCCATATTTTTAGATCTCTCTTAGTTAGAAAAACTCCTTTTTTAGAGAATTCCCGGCCCTCTGTCTGATAAAGAACCCAAACGCTTTGTGCTAGACGCGTGAAATTTTGCATACCATCTTTGCATCAAGAGATTTGTAACATTTCTTCATGTTCAAATGCACGATTCAAAAGGGCAATGACAAATGATATTTACAATTTTTTGGCCTTTTGATGGCGTATAAAATGTTTCTTATACATTTGTATTAACAGGAACCCAGATATAAAGGGTCGAAAAATATCGTTCAAGATTGCAAATATACAGTCTCTTTCGTAACTTGTTCTTCAAAGGGAAGCGGTTAATATCCCAATGCATTTATTAGATAGTTTCGGGTTGACCACGAACATTTTCTTTAAAAGTTATGAATCTATTTGATTAGATATTGATGCACTAAACTTGATTAAAAAATGTTCAATTTTATAATTTACAAATTTCCCCGAGAATTATTTCAGTTTTAAAACTTGTGTTAAGACATTTGCATTTCTGAAAGGCTAGTTTCTGTTATTCTCTTCGATGCTGGAATTCTAAGCGATAATCAAAAATAAATCGGGTATATGTACCGTTTGAAGGTCGCGATACGAACATGCGACGCTAAGACCAGTAGCCGAGTAACTTATCACTACACCAAAAGTCGACTTCGGTATCGTAGATTTTATCTGGATTATGAAGATAGCGCCTCACACGATTGCTCATCAATCTGTATTAATATTAATTTCTGGCTTCAATGATTAATGTATTCATATATAGTTACGTTTCAGATTTCGTTTGCGAATAAAAGGAGGATCTTCTCATCAAAATTGAGTGAAATTTATTTGGAGCCGTCATCTGATACAAGAACCTTCAAGTGGACAGTGGACTTTCAGCGTCTCAAATGGCCGACAACTTAGTTCGTATACACAAGTAATGTATTTGTATGACCAATTATAATTTGAAAAGTAACATTACTGAAACGTTTGCTGCCGTAGTTTCAAATATTACTGGTGTTAATTCTTCTCATAGTTTTCTTGGATTTTTGTCACAGCATAGCCATATTTGGCTGTTGGGCCATTGAAACTCGACTATTTATTTTTCTTGAATTTTTATAGAATTGCTTTAAGAATTTTCAACTTCTAAAGTACTTTGAAAAATCTTGGTAAAAGATGACATAAAAGTTATTTTCCACTTTTTCCCCTAATATAGCAATAATATTGGATTGTAGTTTATTTCAAAGTATGAAGCACTTCATAAGAAATTTTATTTTTGGGTAATTATCCGATATCTAATGGAATATTGTTTTTAGCTCTATATTTAAAAATTCTACGAATGCTAGTTCTGGCTTAGACTGTAGAGTTAAACTTTCTGCATAATCTCAGAATATTAATGATTAAAATATGTGATGTTTTTGGAACTTTACCATCTTATATTTAAAATTATTGTATAAATACTGGTCTGATTTATCCTTTCCATGTAATTCTCACTGATAAAGTAAGAACGACAGGAGTAGAATTTATAACTACGAAAATATAATTAATACGGCTTAAAAAGCTACTATTATTGCATCTTTGTTCATCTTTTACTATAATATTTGTATTGTATATATTGTCACATCTCTAGAATGATGCAAAGTAAATTGTTTAAATCGTGGATAAGATATTAATGTCTATTTGCCGATAGTAATTTGTTCAGAACTTGTCATGTCGAAGAATGCCATGGTGTATTTTTAACAGATTTTTAAAGTTTTGTAATATGACTAAATTTAAGTGCAAAATTTCTTTTGAGAGTTAATATTTTTAATATATACAATTGTTCTTTAGAGCCTTCGTTCGAAAGGAAGTCAATGTCTAGAAATGTTTACAAGTTCGTCAATTTCATTGCTCAATTTTGTGAAATATGGCAGTCAACTCTGTCAGTCAAGTAGTTCCAGTTTAATACGGCTCTGGATTAAGCGACTCCTGTGTGTCAATAATCACTGCTAAAGAAATGTAAGCAAAGATATGTGGTATTGAATTGAAAGACCTCAAACTTGAAACCGATTCTGCTTATAGCTATGGAATATTTAGCTGGAATTCAATTTAATAGCGATATTTTGTCACGAGTAAAAATTGATGCTTCTTTTGTGGTTTCGAGTTATCAAGTAATATGAGCATGAACATACCGAATTATGATTTTAATGCTAACATTTGGTATGAAATAATTAGTACAGCAAACGAAATAAAAAGGAGGCTGAAATTGTTATATAACAAGATATAAATAGGAAATTCAGAATCTGAATAACATATTGTAGGAGAGTAAAGAATCATTAAAATGATTCAAATTTCATGCCGATGCTTTATCAACAATTTTAAAAGGTAATTAACTCATAATAACTAGGGCATTATTAAACTTTGAAATTTTGGAAAAGTTTGATTTGGCAATTAGATTCTTGTGAAAGCTTATCTGGAAATAAACTTAGCCGATATGCTCTTCAAAAAAAATTCCTTGGCATTTCACTTTTATTTTGATTTTATTGAAATTTGATGACTCTTGAACTACTTCCAGCATTTCATAATACAGTAATTTTGGAATACGATTTTTGAGAGTTGCGTAATCGCTTTTTAGCCGCAAGTCAGGACGCCACTTCCAGATTTCAAGATTAGAATATCTCCTGTATAAACGTGACATCTTACGTTATTAAATGATTGCCCTACAGATCTGCCTTCTGTCCACATCAACTGTCCCAGATAAAGAGGAAGTGTTTACTCAAAGCGTTCAAAGACAATGCATCGTTTCTAACAGAAGGTAAGTTGCTAAATTTTAAAATAAGGGTAGAAAAGGAAGACTCGCTTTTAAATAACACGCCATCGTTTTAAACTTTAGCGCATCTTTCCCTTTCAAAAACTAATTGGTTACTTTAAGTTATCTGATTAGATAACGGATGTATAAAGGACTCTGATCTTTTTATTATTTAGTATACGTAGTGTAAGGAAAGTATAGTCTTCTAAATATTCGAACTCGTGACGTTGACGAATTTCCATATTTTTAGATCTCTCTTGGTTAGAAAAACTCCTTTTTAGAGAACTTCCGGCTCTCTATCTGATAAAGAACCCAAACGCTTTGAGCTAGACGCGTGAAATTTTGCATATCATCTTTGCATCAAGAGAATTGTAACATTTCTTCGTGTTCAAATGCACGATTCAAAATGGCAATGACAAATGATATTTAGAATTTTTTTTGTCTATAATCGTAGCCATGTATAAAATTTTGGTTTAATTTTGACAGTTTGAAGGCGTATAAAATGTTTCATATACAGTTAATAGCATAAAGGGCGAAATATGTCGCACAAGATTGCAAGCATAGTCTTTCGTAGCTATTCTTCAAAGGGAAGCGATTAATAATAAACAAATGTATTTATTAGATAGTTTAACATTTGCTCCCATAGTTATGAAATAATTTGAATAGATATTGATGCACTAAACGTGATTTAAAAATATTCTATTTTATAATTTAAAAATATCCCAGAGAATGATTTCAGTTTTAAAATTTGTTAGGACATTTTCCTTTCTGAAAGGCAAGTTCTTATTTGTTATTTTATTTCTTCGATGCTAGTATCCTAAGCGATAACAAAAATTAAAACAAATAGGGTATATAAGATTGTTAATCAATTGTATTGATATTAATTTCTTGCTTCTATGATTAATGTATTCATATATGATTACTTTCAGATTTCGTTTGAGAATAGAAGAAATAAAAGGAAGAGTATCTTTGCAAGAGTATCTTTTTCAGTGAAATTTATTTTGAACCTCTGATCAGATACAAGAATCTTCAAATGGACATAACACATCGCCATGCCCCTGCAACTATGATCTCTGGGATCATTCAAACAGTTTGATGGACATGGAGAAAATGGACAGTGGACTTCCAGCGTCTCAAATTGCCGACAACTTAGTTCATATACACAAGTAATGTATTTGTATGACCAACAATAATTTGAAGAGTAACATTACTGAAACGTTTGCTGCCGTAATTTCAAATATTACTGGTGTTAATTGTTCTGTTTTCTTGGTTTTTTTGTCGTAACATATCCATGTTTGACTCTTGAACCATTAAAACTTGACTATTTATTTATCTTTAATTTTTATAGAATTGCTTTAAGAATTTTCAACTTCTAAAGTACTTTCAAAGACCTTGGTAAAAGTTGACAAACTTTATTTTCCAAATTTTTCCCTAATATAGCAATAATATTGGATTGTAGTTTATTTCAAAGCATGAAGAACTTCATAAGAAATTTTATTTTTAGGTAATTATCCGATATGTAATGGAATATTGTTTTTAGCTCCATATTTAAAAATTCTACGAATGCTAGTTTTGGCTTAGACTGTAGAGTTAAGCTTTCTGCATAATCTCGGAATATTAATGATTAAAATAAGTGGTGTTCTTGGAACTTTACAATCTTTAAATACAATGGATTCTGTTATGAAAAATATTGACTACTGATTTGAATCGACAGTTTTAAATTAAGGAGAAATTAAAGTTTGAAGATCTATAGCATAATTTCTGAAAATTTGTGACCGGAAAATAACTTCATCTGCGAAACAACTGTCAAAAGAAACTGCTCTATTTGCACATAGTAGCCTATTAATGACACTGGTGCATTGTATCCTTAATTTGGAGAAATAATTGTATCAGAGGGTTTCTGAAGGTGATGGCTGCATGGGAAAATGTCTTCCGAATTTATAAATGAATAGGAAATTAGCAGTCATTTCAAGCTCTTGGAGAATTGTAACACTTATTCTGGTTTTCGAATTCTCGCAAATTCAATTTCTGAAATGAAATCTGCTGAAGTAACTGCACTGCAGCGAAAGGAATAAAAAATGAAACTTGAATTGCTCTATAACAATATATAAACAAGCAATTCACCATCTGAATAACAAATTTTAGGAAAGTAAAGAGTTAATAAAAGTAATTTTGAAAGCAGACATGAAATTTGAATCATCGATTTTTAAAAGAAATGAACTCATAACCAATAGGACATTAATAAGCTAAGAAATTTTAGAAAAGGTTGTATTGGTTAATCAGAGCTTTGATTCACGTGAAAGCTTGGCTGCAACTAACCTTGCCCAAAATGCAATAGCAAAATTTTTTTGTGGTTTTTTTAATCTCTTTCGTTGTGAAGATTTTATTGAAATCTGATGCTGTCTCAACTCCTGGTCTACTTTCAGCTTTTCATCATTCAATTATTTTAGAATACGATTTTCGAGAATTCCGGCATCGCTTTCTAGCCGCAAACCTGGTCGCCACTTCAAGATTTCAAGACTAGAATATTTCCTGTATGAAGACGGTATCATTAGCTCTTGAATGAATGCCCTACAGATCCGTCTTCTGTCTACATCAATTGTCCTAGATAAAGAGGGAATGTTTACTCAGAAGCCGTTGAACTTAGTATCCTTCGAAGACCAGGTAAGTAGTTGAATTTTTAAAATAATCGTAGAAAAATGAAGATTCGCTTTTAAATAGTGCTTAATCGTTTTAATCTTTAGTGCATCTTCCCCATTCGGTAACTAATTGAATGCTTTGAGTTATCTAACTAGAAAATGGATGTATAAAGGATTCTGATCTTTTTGTTTTCGTATATGTGGTATACAGAAAATGTAATTGTCGAAAAATTCAAACTCGAGTTATCTTATTTTAATATTAGATCACAGTTTGAGGCACATATTTAGAGAATATCCGACCATCTGTCGCATCAAGAACTGAAGCGCTCTCAGCTTGACAAGTGAAATTTAGCATACGGTCTTTACGTCCGATTTGCAGATTTCTATCAAATTTTGAGTGAAATTGCTTCAGAGAAACTCCATATGTTCGAATATAATTTAGTGTGATAATTACAAAACGAAGAAAGCTAGATGTATAAAATTCGGTCCTCAGATTTAAAATTCGTTGTGTACTGTCAAATTTTGTGCCAAAGCCAACAAGGGTTTGAAGGTTTGACATTCTTTTATGTAACGTGTAAACGCAATAGTTTATATATAAATTACGAATGGAACTTCAAATGAACTTTTTAACTTCAAATGCAGTTTCGTGTTTAATTTTTTTTCAGTTGAGAAAAGTTTAAAACACAGATTCGATTTTTGGATGTTATTAATGCATGTAAAAAATGAACTGCTTAATAATGCATTAAATATGATGCAATAAATTCAGTAACAATGATTGATTGTAAATAAAATAATTCAAAAATGCTGTAATCTAACCAGATGAAATTTGTTTTGGGACAGACTTGTATATTTAATATTTTCTAGATGTTTATTAGCTATTCGAATTTTGTGATAACTGAAATGATGAGAGCATGATCAAAATAAACAATTAACATATGAAGCATGCCTATAATCTCTGGCCTGTAATGTGTCCGTAAGGCTCAAAAGATTGACCGTGTACTGATGTGTTTTCACAAGCATGGAAATGCATAATGCAAAATCGCAATGACAAATAATATTTAGATTTTTCTTTGGCAATAATCGTAGCTCTGTATAAAATTTTGGCTCAATTCGGATCGTTTGAAGGCCTACAAAATACACTTCTTATACTCTTGCATTAACAGCAACCCAGCGACAAAGGGCTGGAAAATCACGTGCAGTATCTTTCGTAACTGTTGTTCTTCAATGGAAGTGGTTACTAATATCCCAATAAATTGAATAGTGTCGGGATGACCACGAACATTTATTCTGTCATGAAAGCGTTTAAATAGATTAGTGGTACACTAAACTTCATTAAAATATTCTATAATTTAAAAATTTCCCAGCGAATGATTTCAGCTTTAAACATTGATGTATTGGGACATTTTCATTATTGAAAGTCATGTTCTTATTTCTGTTATTTATTCTTTCGATGCTAGAATTCTAAGCTATAACTAAATTAAAATAGATCGGGAATACAAAATTGCTCATCAATCTGTATTAATATTAATTTCTGGCTTCAATTATCAATGTATTCATATACAGTTTCTTTGCAGATTTCGTTTGGGAACAAAAGAAGTAAAAGGAGGAAGAGGATCTTCTGATCCCAGTTCAGTCAGATTTATTGAGCCGTCATCGTACACGAGAATCTTCAGGCCTTCAAGAAAATATAAGGAAAGTGGACTTCCAGCGCCTCGAATGCCGACAACTTAATCCATCTATACATGCAATGTATTTGTATTCAAATACAAGAATCTTCCATTGTATAACAATTTGAAGAGAAACGTTTGATGCCAATTTTTCAATTGCATTCTTGTAGCAGCATAGCCATATTTGACTCTTAAGTCATTGAAACTTAGATTCTAAAAGAATTGAAGAATAATCATCTTTAACTTCCAAGGTAAATTGCAAGACCTTGGTTTAAGAGTTGTCATATATGAAATGTTAAAATAATTCTCCTCTAATCAGTATATGTATCTGAATTTTCTAGAATTCTAAAAGTTCATTTGACATTCAATTAATATCTTGCTGTAGCGTTATTTTTCAATTTTTACCTACCAAAGCAGTAATATTGGATAGTAGATTATTTCATTGTATAGAGAACTTCATTAGAATTTTTTGTGTGGAAAATTATCCAATATGTAATGCAATAATTCTTTCAGCTTCCCATATAAAAATTCAACGGATACCAGCTTTGGATCAGACTGTAGAGCTATGCCTTTTCCATAATCCCAGAATATTGATTAAATATAAGTAATGGAACTTTACGTCTTATATTCAGTTATTGTAAATAACGAAGCAAGTAGATACTGATCCTATGGACCCCTTTCGCCTAATTCTCACTGATAAAGTAACAGGAAATGAATTTATAACTACGAAAATATAATTAATGCGGCTTAAAAATTTATTTTTTATTGCGTCGTTCGTCTTTTACACAAAATATTTTTGTGTTTATCTTCTGATCTCTTCCGAAGTAAATTGTTTAAATCCTGAAGGCTTAGAAAAATGTCCATTTGTTGATGGTAATTTGCTCACATCTAGTCAAGTTGAAGAATGTCATGGCGTATTTTTAAAAAATTTCAAAGTTTTGTAATATGACTAAATTTAAGTGCAAAATTTCTTTTGCAAGTAGATGCATTTATTAATATTTTTAATAAATATAATTGTTTTTTCAAGACTTGATTCGAATAGAAATGAAAGTTTATAAATGTGTATAATTTGATCAATTTTCGTAGCATAATTTTGTGAAATATGGTATACCTGTAGTTCAAGGTGTTTCATTGTATAGTTGCCGCTTAAGTGACTAGATTCTTGGGTGTCTATAATCATCACTGCTAAAGAAATGAATGCAAAGATATGTGGTGTTGAATTTGAAGACATCAAACTGTTAATAGATATGAATTTTTCAGCAGAGATTAATTTTACTACCGATATTTTATTATGAGTTGGTGCTTATCGTGTAGATTAGTGATTATTTAATGGAAACGAATATATCGAATTTAATACAAAGACGTAGTATGAGAGATTCTATTCGGAATTAAAGATTTAATGAAATATATTTAGCTTCATGTGGACCATTTTAAGATTATCTGAATACCGATTTATGAATTTATTTTTAGAGTGATAAGAAATTTGAAACTCTATAGTTGAGTACTTAATATTATAATTAGTTTAAATTAACTCGTTTCAATCATAATTCCGAATACATTTGATATTTTTCTCATCTGAAACGAATCGAAATAACTCGTGTTTAATCAATTTGGAAATCTTAAATCCTATGCTAATTCGTATGTTTTGATGTCGCACAAGAGAATAGAGAGAAAGCGGAATATTATGCTACTGATAACTGAATCGTTGTGTGTTGATTGTTTCACTCATGATTGCTTAATTTTATGTTATCGTGCTTAATGTTAAATAGAAATATATTTCAATCTGATTAACTTTTTAACTTTGGTATATCTGTATGTTCTAGAA
Source organism: Argiope argentata (assembly GCA_026289955.1). Classification (NCBI taxonomy): domain Eukaryota; kingdom Metazoa; phylum Arthropoda; class Arachnida; order Araneae; family Araneidae; genus Argiope; species Argiope argentata. The sequence continues at coordinate 4,908,632 of JAOUZG010051192.1, forward strand.
TGTGTTAAATTAAAAAAACATAAATATACATTTATTAATAGGACAGTTAATATAATTTTAAATCTTAAATTTTGAATTTTAAAGACAATTTTCTATTTGTAAAAATAAAATATATTAATTCAGCCTTTAATTCATCAAAATTTGCTTTCTATCTCTAAAAATTATTCATTAGTAGCATCCATCTAAATATTCTTCAAATAGGGCCCTTAAAAATAAATTCTAATATTTTCTGTTTAGAGATTATGAAGCGTTTCTAATTTTCTTCAAATATTGTAGCACATTAAACCCTTTTTGTGTAATAAACGGTATTATTACAATCTAATTCAAATCAATTTTTCGGCAGAGGATAAGTGATTGGCTCGGCCGGCCAGCCAATAACGAATCCTCTTAATTTAGGGGGAAAACATTATTTGATCATCATGGCTGATCACCATGATGATCGAAGTGTTTTCAGCTAGTGTCACTTAACTGTAAAATTAACTTCTTTAAAAAACTAAATTTTATATAAAGTTAATTTCCAGAATGATATACATTTATATCTAAAATGTCCTGTGGATGCTACTAATATTTTGTAGGCTTAAATTCCTTTTCATTATTAAAATTTATTATGCTATTATTTAAACATTTTTTCTAAACTATTATTTAATTACTAAATTTTTCGCTCATTGTTAAAGAAACTAATCTATTAGAAGTTAGAATAAAAGATATAATAATTTATAAAATTACCATATTTGAAGTGGTTGTATTACTTTAATAGCTAATTAAATTATTTAACTTGATTTCCTGCTTGTAAAGTTGGGCTTTTGTAATCAATTTCACTCGCTTTCTGATATATTTGAATATTAAAACTTGACTCATGTATGTGATCTGTATTGTAATACATTTATGTAATTGTCTTTTATTTGTCTACATATATCAATATTTTCAGTATATAATTTATCCATTGTAATAGACTTCTATTTTTCTCATTGGTTGCGCCACCTGGTAGTAAATTTATGAAATTGAAGAAATGAAAATGATTAAAACATATTAACTAAGCTGTAGAAAATAATTATCTACTTTTTTATCTCACAAATTTGTTATTCTGAATGTATTAAATAGTATATCAAATGAGATTTTGTTTATTTTACCATTGTTAATGAATATTTTTGAGATTTATGCGTATTTTTTCTCTTTTAATGTTGGAATGTTCTTGAAATACATTATCTTTGTATCGCAGAATTGAAAATAAACAACTTTTTGTTTCTCACTTTAATTGTATTTTTTTTAAGTTGTAAGAATCTTAATTTTACCAAACAATGCAAATGAATGATTTGATAGTATTTTAATAGCTCGAACTCTAATATAAGGTATTTACCTTACATGGTCTTGATAGGAATTGCAGTCTTTCCGGACATTTATTTCGAACGATTCTAGAATATTTTGAATATAACGAATGTAATTATTCTATTAACGAATGTAATTATTAACGAATGTAATTATTCTACTACTTTCTGTAATTATTCTATTCAGTTACAATAATTAAATGGTTTTAATATTACTTTACGATATTAATAAAATTAATATAAATGTAACTCATTTTCGTAGTTTTTCATGTTGATTAATAAATTCAAGTCTATTTCAATTCTTGTAAGATGGGTAGTACAAAATTTGAATTCTTTGTTTAAATTATTAAAAATGAATTTAGTTTCAAAAATTTATGAGAAAATGTAAAGCTGAACACCTCCATACTTTAAAGATGATTATGAATGTATTATATAATAATTAATGCTAATAAATTTGAGAAATCAATCGTTAATTTCCAGAACGATATGTATTTATATCTAAAATGCCCCTTGGATGTTATTAAAAATACTGTAGATGAAGGCTATTCTTAAATTCTTTTTCATTATTAGAATTTATTATACGATTATAATCGTTCAGAAATAAATTTTTCTAGGCTACTATTAAATTGCTAAATGTTTCTCTCATTGTAAAAGAAACGAACCCATCAGAAGTTAGGATAAATGATTATGTATTTTTAAACTTATTGCCATATCCGAAGTGGTTGTATTAATTTGACATCTAATTAAACTACTTGGTTTCCTCCTTGTCAAGTTACCTTCGTAATAAAATTTTACTCGCTTTCTGATATTCCTGATTATTAAAACCTGATGCATGTGTGTATGATCTGAATTGTAGCACATTTATGTAATCTTTTTTTTGTTTGCTTATCTACGCATTTCAGTATTTTCAGCATATAATTATTTATCCATTGTATCTTTATTTTTCACATAGGTGGCGTCACCTGGTAGTAAGTTAACCAAATTTAGGTAATTAAAATGGCTCTAATATATTAAAAACTAAGAAAATAAAATAGGGACTATACTTTTTTGCTCACAAATGTATTATTCTAAATGTATTCTTAATTAAATTAAATGAATATTATATGCATTTTGCTGTTGGAAGTACTCCAATTTGTAATGATTTTATTCGTATGTTTACTTATGGTCTTTTCCAGTTACCAAGTTACCATATTAATCAATAGTAAATAATGCTAATCAAAATAATGACATTAAATTGCCTCTAAATAGGAATAGTTAACCATCAAAATATCTATTAATTATACAAAATCTTGGCAAACTTAAATCTTTTGACTGAGTATATAAGTTTAAAATAACGTTTAATCGCTTAATGCTTCTCTAAATTTAGAGAATACCTTCATGCATTATAATAATTTTTATTTGTGTCATAGAAATTAACTTGTCGGCGGAATAAAATTTTGACACTTGTTATGACGTCATAGATTAAGAGTTCTGGTATTCGGAGTGCTTAACAATCAGATAGAAAAGTAAAGGTATCGAAATAAGTGTTTCTCAATTATAGTGAACCGTAACAATAAAACATTAACAATATTTCAATAAAATATAACAATGGAAGTTGGCAGTTGCTAGAATTATTACGATTGCGTTTGTTGTAAAAAGGGGATTATTTTCCAAAGAATAGTGGATAGTTCATTATTATGAATTTCGCAACATTTATTATAGACGTACTTTTTTAAAGATGTTAGCTTTTTTCACCCAGCTTTGTACAAAGTAGCCTTTTTAACCAGTAGTTTATTAAATTTGTTGCAAGTGATGGATGAAACCGTGTAATGCGTGTGTAATGAACCTCAATCAAGAATCGGAAAAGACTTCCAAGAGCCAACTTCAGGAAGTACGAGATCCAAATGAAAACAATTTTGAACAGCTCCGTTTTCCTGATGATATCCACTCATGTAAGGTATGTAAAATAGTTTTAATACTAAATGTAATACAAACAGTTTTTAAATTAATATGTTAGATCTTAAAATTTTTAATAATTTTATTTAAATTTTTTCCCTGTTATCATTTATTCTCTAGTAAAAAGGCAAAGATTTGTTTTGAGAATTTCAAAACTGCTACGGCAGATTAAAAATTTATATATACGTATAAAGAAATTTATAATTTAGCTTAAGCACAATTTCCGTTCATTAGTTTCACAACTATATTCGGCAACAACTCTTGGAACGACTTGGAATTTGCATTGAAAATCCAATCTTGTTGCTGTAATGATTCTCCCCATTCAATCAACAGAATTATATGGCAAAAAAAGAAGAAAAAAATCCTTTCTTCTAGCGAAAGCAGCATTCTTTAAACATTTCTATTGAATCTGCACTTCGATCGTCCTCAGTTCGCCCACAGAATATTCCTTTGAAAAACCAAACAATAATCCCTTCTAGAGACTGCTTATTTTGATGATTTGTATTTGCTTTCCAGGAAAGAGATAAATCACTTGCAGTGCTATCTATCGATAACTTTTCAAACTGCAGAGTTTTTTTTTAATTGTACATGTGTTTACAGCTCATTAGAGCCGCAGGCCCCACCATCTGTAAGTCTTGTGAAAATTTGGACTTTGGTACTATAATAGCTTACTTACTGATATAGTATATGCACATTTTAATTATAACTATAGTCAATTTATTGTTATTGCTTAAAAGTTAGTAAAGGGGGAAAAAGGAGTCTTATAAGGGTGGGTAGTGAGAAGAGGGTTTGTTTACGTTTGGGTGTGGGTGATTCAACTAGAGAATAAGTGAGCATCTTGGCCTGCGTTTGTTTGAGTTGCCTTCGACATCGTAGAGCGGCAGGTTTGTCAGCAGGGGATTTTCGATGATAATGATATTGCCGTGGAAGTTTTTGGTAAGTTTCATCATAAAATCTCTGATCGAGGGGGGTATTTAGAGTTCTCGTCATTTCATTGTTTTTGTGATACCACCTCGCTGACGCTATTATTCTCAGCGTTTTGTTTTCAAGGACTATTATTTTTTGGAGATTTGATTTTGCAGTAGCCGCCCAAACTCGGCAGGCATATGTTTAAATGGGTCATAGATATGCAAGATAGATGAGAACTTTGCTGTTGAGAGAAAGTTCTGAATTCTTACGTATTAGGGGATATTGTGCTCTGAATGCTTTATTGAATTTCCCCCTTGTGTTGTTAATGTGGGTCCTGTAATTTAGGTTTCTGTCTATTGTTATTCCAAGATATTTCACATCATTTTTCCCCTCAATTTCTGTTCCGCATATTTTAATCTTGGGCCAGTTGTTGATTTTTTTTGAAGAAAAGGATTGCTTTCGTTTTTTATACGTTCAGCTTTATTTTCCACCCTTCTAACCATTTTTCAAGGTTTGTTTTGCGTATTTTGATGATTTGTGTTTTCTTGTTGGGAAGGAGATCAAGGATGCAGTGCCACCTATAGACAACTTTTGAAACTTTGCATTTTGACGATTTGTATTTGCATGCCAGGAAGGAGATCCAAGGATGCAGATCCGTCTATTGACAACTTTTGAAATTAAAATCAAAAATTATGGGAGAAAAATGTAAGCACTATTATAGGAATTTGCTGCAAGAATTGATAACAGTTTTCCTATTACTCATTTTTGGAAATCGTCGGTCTATTTCATGACATCCTGTACATTGTTTATTTTTGAAAATTCATCTTTCGTCATGAAGCCCCAAATAGTTTTATAAAATTAAATGAATTATCGGCGACCTTTGTTTCATACCTTTGTTCTTACCTTTCGACCTTTGTTCTCACACCCTTGATTTTTTGAAATTCTAGTTAAACGAGAAGATATGCGACAATTGTTTCAATTTAAACGAGGGAAAATTGCAATTTAAGATTACGCCTGTGAAATATACACCTGATGTCTGTACTCGATTTGATTTTATAAAATTCGGTCCTTTAATATGATGTTGTTCTTTCTAATGTGATAGTGCTCACCCATTGTTACTGCTGTTACTAATGGTACTTGCCTATGGACATGCCCCCTGCCAATACAGCAGCAGATTTAAGCCGAAAGGAGCGTTTCTTCTTTTTGAAGTAGTGCCAACTCGGACCAAGAGTACGACTTAGCTACACACTCATCACAGTTGTTTGCACAGTCCCTTTTTACGGGGGGGGCACAGTCACACATTTTAAAGCACACAGAAGAAAAAACATGTCCGAACTGGGACTCGAAACCGGGACTCCCAGTACACGAGGATGGCACGCACCTCTGAGCCAGAGAGCCGGCACGTTCACCCATTACTTAAAAATGAATTAATTGGCATTGTAAAAAAGAAACTATTACAGAGATATATGTCTGTGCCTTAAGTAATGTAATGATTCGTTTTCAAAGAAAATTGGTCAGGCAACCGTAAATATTGTGAAGTCACAGCATTAAAACTTTTTTTATTGGAATGTGAATCAAGTAATATGGTAATTTCATTATTAAGTATGTTTAAAAGATAAATCATTATTTTGTGAAAAATTATTGAATTCGATTTCTGTCACTAGGATAATATAAAAATTATGTTTAATCTAGTTCCTAGGAACTTATTTTGATTCTATAATAGCAATAAAAGTTATTTTTAATATTTTTACATATTCATGTAGGAGTCTTAGCAAAACCAAATCTTCGAAAAAAATATTACTTTTCAGGTAGTGGGGATCAGGTAGTGGTGAGGTTTCGAGAAGTTTTTTTTAAATATTTACAGGTTCGATTTCTCGAACTAAGATTAAAATAATGCAAATGAAGGGTGAAGATACTTCTTAAAATATAAAAAAATATATATTTAAAGTTAAAGGGTGATTTTACAAGGGGGAGTATTTACAGGAGGAAATGGATTAAGACATGTAGATATGAAAGGCACAGAAAGGTAGATAATTTCCTTTAGGAAGAAAATAAAGCATATATTAAAAACTTGCTGAAAGAATGAAATGCATTTCACAATTATGGAAGCCATGAATATATGTAATGATATTTTAAAATTAAAATGAAACGCATTTCACAATCATGGAGGGCATGAATATATGTAAGGATATTTTAAACATTAAATTTAACACTAATCAATTTCCAATTTTTTAAATCTTAATCTAGCCATAGTAACATCATTCTAAAAGCATTCTCTTATTTCCTGATCCATTCCACTTGTTCTCGTTAATTAATTCAACAGAAGATTTGTAAAATTGCTAAATCGGCTAAAAGCCGACTAATTCCCACACTCCGAAAGAAGGGATAAAAAGTGGCCAGCCAAGCACATTCCATTCAAAGATTCCTATGATTCCCTTGCACGAGACGTACATGTGATTGACATACATCAAAGCTCCCCATTAAGATCTAGAAGTATATATTCATAGAGATAAAAGTTTCATCATCTTTTTGTCATTCCGTTTTGTGGCGTTGTGTTGTACTCGTCGCTTTAGCTTGTACATAATGCCTCATTCCCGTGATGGAATAAAACGAACTTAAAAATTCAAAGTATCATTGATGTCTTCGAAACCACCTTCCGCTTTCAACAAATAAAAAGGCTTACAAATAATATATATAATTTTATTAATACTTTATACCGTAATATATTGAATTGAATATGTTATGAATTGTGAAAGATGATTATCATATTAATCTTCATCTTACAATAATTGGTCTTGCTGAAAAAAATCCAATCAGTTAACTCTTTTCCTACGATTTAGATTTCTATTTTGCATCATTTAATATTAAATCTGGGATTTGAAAATATTGTTCCTTTGACAACTTGAACCATGTTGTGTGCGATGAAAAAAATTTAGAGGTTTTTATATTTATTACTATTTGCCGATAGTTCAGTTAAGGTTCTTTAAAAAATTACTATTACTAATTGATCTGAATGAAATTATCATTATTTTTTT
>JAOUZG010051202.1:0-12747 GCA_026289955.1 Argiope argentata
ATGAATTTTTAATTACAATTTTTCCATCTTTTCCTGCGACGGCGTGTTTTTAATTAAAAAATTTTTTTCAGATTTTTCTGCAACAATTGAATTTGCAATTAAAAATTTTCCTGCATGTATTTATGAGACAATGAGTTTTTAGTTACAAATTTTCTTTCTTCTTTTACGGCGATGACGAGTTTTTAATTAAAAATTTTCTCTCATATTTTCTTCGTTATAATTACCAATAAAATTAAAATAAAATCTGCCATGGATATTTCAATGTATCATGTCAGAACATCATTTCTTGAACGGCCAAGCACCACGTGCTCGTGCTAGTTAAACTATATTTTCATTCATTTTAACTGTTTCATTGAATGAGTCACTTCAGCATTACCAACTATCCAAAAAAAAAAAAAAAACTTTGTCTCGCATTTATTGTTTAAAATAAAGTATCACATTTCCTATTTATTTCCTTTCACATAATCACGTGCTCAAAATGACATTTTTTCTAGATTTCAATTGCTGTAGTCATTAACTTGTTTTTTTCAATCAGAGCTTTTGTAAATGCAGTAGCAACGCGTTATTAAAGCTTATTTTTTGAGATGCTCATGAAGTTAATAAAATTTTTATTTTTCGCTTTCGGATTTTTTTGACGCCAAAAACTTCATCCCAAAAACAACATCAGGTTCTGACATGATAATAATTATGGTAGATATATAAAAAGAATTTTATTACTTCAATCAATTTTTTTCTTGGATATGGGTATTAAAAATAAATAAAAATATATGCATATTTTCCCAAAATAACTAAAATAAAAATTTAAATTCAAAGTCAATCATCAGCATGCCGATTGACTTATCTATTTGACACTTATTGAAATGGGAAGCTAAAGCGATCATTTATTAAAAGAGAAGTGCCGTAAAGCCCATTTCTTATTGTCGGAAACTGCGGAAATCTGAATTTGTGAAGGTAACTGTAGTAGTTAGCATGAGTAATATATAATTTGAATTTTTTTTTAGTTTGAATTCATTTATAATTTGAATTTTTCTATGATTCTTGAAATTTCCACTGCACATAATTTCGAAATATTATCAATAAATTAAATTTTTGTTAATTCATAATTAAAACTAAAAAATAATTTTAAAAAATGTTTTTACATCTGAATTTTTTAAAAAAACTTTCTCGTTTATATGTTGCACAGAAATAAAATTGATCAATTTTTATCTTCAAAAAGGGGTTTCTACTTTTTTTTTTAATATCAAAATGATTTATCGATGAAAATTCGAAATCTTTCATACGAATTCTTACTGTCATTCCCTTTAGAGTCGAATTATCCAAGTTTCCCCACCAGTTTTTCTTTAAATATTTTGAAAGTACAGTTAAAAAATTCCATGAAGTAAATAACTGCATGATTTAAAACTATTCATGATACTTCAATTCTTGATAATTTTCACACTTTCTGTTAGCCAAGCGCCAGCGAAAAATCGCCAAATAAAGTGAAATTCTGCCAAATTTTTTAACAACGATTTCAAAACGAAAAATCGCCAAATAATGTAGAATTCCGCCATTTTTTTGGTGATTTTTTGCTGACGCCCGGCTAACGGAAAAGTACCATATTTTTTTCTTATAGTTACCTTTTAACTGCACATATTTCACATTATAAATATATATATAAATTTATTGGTGCGACAGGAGACAGCATCACCCCCTTTTCGACAAGGATATTTAGCGCCAAATATGGCAACCCGATGTTGTCGTTGCAGGATATCTTCCTCCGGGAGATAAGACGCAAGAGCGCGGTGAGTTGGCGATTTTGTAAAGCGCGCCAAGGGAGTGATGTTTTCTACGGATCAGCCATTTTATTTATTACAATTACAGAACACCCGAATTATATGAATTTACAATAAAATTTTACTCCACAGTAAGTTTGGGGGGGGGGGGGGTCCTTGAAAGTTTAACACAATCCCAATTGGTAAAATTATTATTCCTCGAACTCACAATGAATGAAAATATTCGAAATCTAGATCTTTACTATTTAACCTATTACACGAAACACCTATTTTTTTCCCTCCTGATATACGGGGAAATTTAGATGTTCATCGAAAGAAGAGGAATGTCCCCTTTGACAGCGGCTTCTACCTGTATTAGGGCGGCGGGGAGGGGAGGGTGTCAGAAATCGATAACTTTTGACAGCAGGGAACGAGGGCCCGTGTCGTGCAGACGACAGCCAGTTCTGATGCGAAGTGGAGCAGAAACGCGGTCACATAGAGTGGGCCAAACGATTCACTTGACGTCGCAGGGGTGGCATGTCACCCAAAAAAATAATAAAATCTTTTGAGTGACGGCCTGTCGGGAGGCATAAAACAGGTTGATGCCCTCCCCAAGGGGTATAAATTTGACGCAATCGAACATCATTACCGAGAAGATCATACCTATAGTACTTTATGATCGAACGTCATTTTTTGCTGGCGCCTTTTGTTCAGGTGAAGAAAAGAAAGAAGTGATTTTCTTCCACGAAATTTTCAAATCTTGCACAATTATTATTCAGTAATTATGGATTGGATTGGATATATAATACAATTGTAATGTTTTTCCGCAGTAATTTTGGTGGAAATTAATACAAAACAAATATTTTTATATCATGATAAAATTCAAATTTTTATTTTTTCAGTGATGCCAATTCCATTTCTGCAAAATTTTCCCTTCTATTTTTATTTTGATAATACGTAGTTGAACAGATGCAGACGATTTTGAGATGAGAAGAATTTGAAGAAATTTCGTTATTACAAGACCGAATTTCTCTATTTCTATTTCTATTTTTTTAAAAATATTTTAGCAACCTTTTTTTAAAAATATTTTTTTAATGTAAAATATTATTTATTAAAAATAAAATAACGGATGACAAAAATTTTTATGTATTATAACACTTTATATAAAAAAGAAGCTTTTACATTAAATTTAAATTACTTATAAAGCGTAAGGTTGATGATATGTTGGAACTCCTTCGATTTTAATATTAAATAGATCCTTCATTTTTCGTACAATACACTTATTTAAAGTTTTGATTTCAAGCTTGAATTGTAAACAAAATTGTAATGTAATTTTAGTTACAATTAAACTATATGTATTTCAATAATAAAAATATAAAAACTTCATCTCCAGCAACATCATGTATCTCAATTATCAAATACATATTTCGCAAATTTTCCCTCTTATGCAAAGTACGCTTTCTTGAGAAATAAAGCTCAGTTACAATTATAGTACAATAATAATATAAAAAACATATAATTGTAATAACAGTTTATGATAAACAAAATATATTTCCATAAAAATAGCATTTGTAAAAAGACAATTACTATAGTTTACAAAAGAACATTTTATTAGAAATTTAAATTTTTCTCACATTTCAAAACTTTGTATTTCATATTTAGTTGAAATACGTTACTCAGTACATCATATCTTCACTGATTGCTATAGTAAAAAAATAACAAAAACAATATGGCTGCTAAAGTAAACAAAATGATGAAAACTTGATAATTAACACTATCGATACAGAGATAATAGCACTTAAAGTTTAAATAAAATAAATGTTAATTTTTTTATCAGACGATAATAATAATTTTTTTTGCTATTGAATTTTCATAAATTACATCGTTTTATTTTTATTCTGGAATTCAACCAAATAAAAATTTAATTACGACTTTTTGCACTGTCAAAAATAATACAAAACAATATTCTGTATTATAAAATTCTATACGTTAAAAAAAAGATAATTTTAAAATAACGACGAATCTACATCAAATTATATTTTTCCTTCTCAACAAATAATTGTTCCATTAATCAAAATCTTATTCATATTGATTTACATTCCTAAATATATATTCATATTTTTTTAAAGTCTATGTTGATAATATACTATGTTTTCTGTTTCTGCTTAAATAACGTTTTATTTGCAAAAGAGTTTTTACAAAAAAAAAAATTAAAATTAAAAAAAATCGTTTGATGAAAATATAAATATTATGTCTATTGATATCATCAACCGAATGATAACTGTGTCAGCAATGTTCAGAAAACTGCACCCAAACTGTTTGGAAGCGCTTGAATTTTAAAGGGTCGGGAGGAAAAAAAATAATCCAAAATTAGAACGTCTCGAAAACCTGAACACATTTCTAATCCACCTGCCTTGTCGTCCCTTGATCAATAACCTGCTTTTACTGCTTAAAGAAGAAATAAAAATTGACCGGAAACCTTTAAACTCTGTATGAGTCAGGACTTCTTCGCAGAAAGTAGGAAGGGGAGGGAGAAGGAAGGTTTTTTTTTTTTTTTTTTTTTTTGTTCTGACGAAGTCCATTTTGTCATTCGGTTTGTTTTTCAAATGACGTCTCGAGCGCTACGTCACATGACCTCGAGGAACGCCGGTTTTTGTTCCACTGCGAGCGCCCAACCCTTCTCCGCGTTTTGTGAAAAGATGGGATCTGAGATGAATGATATTATCGTCTGGCCTTGTGACGCCATTGGCTCTCTTACCTGAGTGCGAAGGAGGTCGCTACAGAATCGCACGCGATTTTCCGAATTGTGAATAACGATTTTTTTTTCTTTTTTTTCCCGCCTCCTTTTGAGAACCAATTTCTTGAAATAGAAGGCTGGAAAATAACAATTGGTTCTACCATCCTTTGACAATGGTCACATTTTTCTGATACACAGGCTAAATATGGATACATATTCTCATTTGCATTCAGTTATGAATCTAGAATACAATACCGCGACAATCGTCATTTTATTCAGTTCTATAAGTTGTTTAGAATACTTTAAAAATTTATTTAGTTGTTCTAAAGGCTTTAAAAGTAAATTAAGGTCTGTCTGCTCATTGTTTTAAGGTTCGTCACAACAGTTTCATTGGTTGACCTCTATTTTTTTCATGAAGATCAATGATTTGTCGTCAATGCAGATATTTCCTTTCAAAAATTGTTCAGTAGAGTAAAACGAAGTTATGTTTACACCGTCTTGAAAGCAGAATCAAGTAATGATTTAAAACATTTTTAATGCCAAATAAATTAAGTGGTAATATTTGGTCTTTTTCCTTGAATGCTTTTCATAATCTTAATTAAAAGTAGAAAAATTTCATCGATAGGAATTATCGATGCGGAATGCCATGATAACATGATGCAAAACATTATCAAAAATTTCGATTCATGTCAAGGATTTGATTGTATTAGGATGACTTATACTTTCCAATGAATGTATAAGTCAAAAGTATAGATAGTTACTTAAAAAAATTTAAATCTTTCATGCATATAAAGAACACAAAAATAAAATATTGTTCATATAAAACAATTCCATCTGTAAATTTTGACGATTCTCCATATTTCAAGACTGCCTGAGTTCGAAAAACAGAATTTTTGAATTATGTCTGTCTGTCTGGGAGCACGATAATTTACAATTTCTTTGAGCTAGAAAGATGAAATTTGGCAAGTGGTCTTCACACTAAATTTGTAGATTTTATCAAATTTTGAACGAAATTCATTCAAAGAAGTCCACCTGTCAAGCTGTTTGAATATAAGGTAGCACGATGGCTACAAAAAAAAAAAAAAAAGAGAACTAGATGAATAAAATTTAACACACATTTTTTATATCCAAAGGTCGATGTAAAATTTGAATCAAATCCATCAAATGGCTGACCACTCAACAGTCTATACTTTCAAAAGCATAGAAGCAATTGCACTAATGACTTCAGTGAATAGTTTGTGATTTTTTTTTTGTATAATTTTGACTTTAATCGGTCAGTAAAAAAATGTTCAAAATGCACGTTCGGTTCTGTAGTGTTTTTGTATTATCTGCAGCCTAGAGATTAATCCTCAAAAATATTGTATAATTTGTTAATAACGCATAATTGCATTTATTAGAGTAAACGAGATAGTTTCGGAATGTCCATTCCAGATTATTATAATTAATTATTTATAATACATTAATATTGTTTATTCGTTACAAAAAAAGTCTATAAATTTAGTATGTCATGAATTCAGGTCACGATTCTTTTGAATCGAAGAATTTTTACCTGCCTTTTTTGTTTTCTGGCATACACAGTATAGAGAAAGTATAGTAATTGACAAAAAAATTCGAATTTGAAATTTTGATGAAATTCTACGTTTTAGACCTCCCTGAATTTGAAAAATACATTTTTTAAAAATATACGTCTGTCTATGTCTGTGACAAAGATAATTCAAAAGCTTTTTGAACTGCATGGTTGATATTTAGTATACGATCTTTATACCAAATTTGAAGATTTCTGTCAAATTTGGAATAAAATATGTCCAAAGGAAGTTCAGATGTCTGGCTGTTCAAATATATGTAAACACGATAACTTCAAAAAGAACAGAGTTAGATTGATAAGATTCAGTACTCAGAGTTGACATCTATACCTTAGTTACATCTGTTAAATTTTGTGTCAGATCCAACAAAGAATTGATTTTCTGTAGGTCTTTCACTCTCAAGAACGTAAACGGGATTACAAAATTGCAATAACACATATATTAACATTGCTCTGAAATTTTGTGTCTACATTTTTTTTGAAGATCTTTGTTTCGATTAGTTCAAAAAAGCATGTCTAAAGCACAAATTTTATTTTCGAATAATATTAACGTATGCCGGGGATTAATCTCAAATAACTCGCAAGTGATTCTACGATATTTGCTATCATATTTTGGGTAACATCTGTTGAGGGAAAATTCATCTATCTGGCTGTTCGAGTATGATAAACTCAATAACTACAAATCAGATAAAGCTTGATAGATAAGATTCGGTTCACAAATTTAACATTTATAGAGTAGATTTTGGACCGTTAAATTTTGAGCCATATCCAAAAACAGGTTGATTGTCTATCGGTCTGCATTAACGTAAGCGTGATAATTCAGAACACAAATGACATAAATATATCAAATTTGATACAGGATTTATTTTTACTACAGGTGCACTTTTGTGTCAAATCTTTGTATCAATTGGTTGAAAAACACGTGTTTAATGCACAAATTGATTTTAGGATAATATTAAAAACACGTCAAGGATTAATCGGACAAAAAAAACGTGCCAGTGGTTACAGGATAGTTTAAATAAAAATAATAAATTCACGCTAAAAATTAATATTTAATAACTACTATAAGTCAGTGCTATTTTAAGCGTTTTCCTTCATAATATATTTATTAACCACTTAACTGTTTTGCCCGTATGCCGTATGTGCATCAATTTATCGAATTTTGATAGTTGTAAACAAAAAACAAACCATTCATAATGATTATAATTCAATAGTAAAATGACTTCGAATACGTAGATAAGCCAAGTATTCGATGGATTTCCATTTGAATCAAAATGGGAAAATATTCCCAAAATAGAAGGTGCCATCTTATTAGATAGTAAGGAAAATAAAACTGTTAAGTGGTTAAAGACTATGCAAGTTAGTTTTGTGGAGATCACTTCCGCTGGTTTTTCGAGTTTCAAAATTGAAACTATGAGCTCCAAAATATTGAATGCTTTACATTTACGCATCTCTTTCACACACACACACAAAGAGGATTTTGATTTCAGCCAATAGAATTCCATTTTAAGCAGAAGCAAAACAGGATATGCTAATGTTTTTAAAATTTTGAGTTAATTCTGCGACGACTAATGTTTAAAGAATTGTTCCACGCTGAAAAAAAAAATCCTTCATGTTATGCTGCTGGCGACCCACGCAACTGCATCTCGGTTCCCCCATCATAATTGACGAGAGAGAATACTTTTAGGGTTCTGTGCAGTCAATTTAGGATTACGATCCATTCACCGCCCCCCTTTTCCTCCCTACTTTATTTAGAACAGGAACGGGGTAATTCATCACAGCTGTTTTTATGGACTAGTAATGCGAGTAATTTTGCTACTGAAGAGGCCTTTTTATGTGGTGATATTAGCAAAGATAATCTTCTCAAAAATCTAACTGAAATTAGCTGTTGCTTAGCCGTATTTCGAATAGAGATAAGAGGTCGAGAATCTGATTAAACCTGACGATTAGATTTTTGAAAGCATTTGGAGATTGGCGATGCATTGCTTTTAGGAGCACATGGTTATATTTCTAGTCATAACATGGTTTCAGAATGAGTAAATCCTATAATGCTCTGTGGAAGTTACTATGTTTATGATTTTGTAAAGCATTCAACTATTAAGCTAATAAGATGATAAGTTGAATATTTATAAATGTATTTGGACACTTACACAAGAAACGCGGCACACACCGGCTCCTGGCTCAGAGGTAGCGCGTCTTCTTCGTGATTTGGGCGCCCCGGTTAGGGCTTGGTTGTTCTTCTATGTTCTATCTTGTGAGGTATGTGAATGTGCCCTCCTGTAAAAAAGGGCTGTGCCAGCGAATGTGATGAGTGTGTAGATGAAGTCGTATTCTTGACCCTAGCCACGCTACTTCGAACAAGAGACGCTTATTTCGACTTAAATCCGCTGATTCATCAGCAGGCTTGTCCATGGCAATGCCATTATCATCAACAACAATAACAAAACAGACATATTGAATGTAATTATAGGCCCAGAATTACGTTTCCAAGGAAACTCAGGCTAGAAACAAGAGATGAATTCATTTTTGCCTTCAGGACGTCAACCGTGTATGTCCAACTTAGACGCCAGGCCTCATTTTTGCCAAGAAGGAGATAGCCTCGCAATCGAGGCGGGTACTCCATTAAGCATCAAATCTGCACAAAGAAAAGAATTTCATTACAATTGAACTGGATTAACTTGAAAATTTTAAATTCGATAATTTGTTGACAATTTCAATTTTATCTCTGGTCTCTAGAATGTCCGATTATAATAAAATAAAAATAACATTCGATTTCATTTTGGATAATTTAATGTCATATTTAAAAATTGTAAAACAATTACCTTATTTTTGTATTGCAATTATTAGTTAAATATATTTGAGTTTTATGTCCGCGTTTTCTATTTTATTTTATGGCCAAGAATGCATTCATCCGAAAAAAAGATTTAAGATAGAATACAAAATAAAAAAATGGTTTAAAAAACAGTTGGAATAGTCTAATTGAAGCTCTCTTATAAAGTCTTTATTCTCCTTCCCTATAAAATTATAAACGTTGGGCAAGACCGTAAACACCATCAGCGCTCAGATTTTTGCTGTCTAGGTCTTGCGCAAGAGTTTTTCATACTTCGAAATATATAATAAAGAAAGCCAATACTTGCTCATGAGCTGCATATCATTAGCGACCAATTGTTATAAAAGATAGATCATTGGCGCCAAGCTAGTTTTTTTACTGAATCCAACATGCGATTTTGAGCCTTAATTAGGTTAGTTTTGCTTTTGTTTTGGCAAATAATTGCTAGTGCGCAGTTCATACACAAGCATTAAAAAATCGAACACATACTTTGGACGCCTTTTCCCCAGCTGATTAAAACCTTTCAGCTGACATGGAACTAGAATTGCAGTAATTAAATCACATACCATTTATTTAAGTTGCTGTGTTTTTTTAAGTTTACTTGCACACGAAAATATAGACAAACGGTAAAGCCTTAAATAGATTGGCTCAAAATATGATAACTATCTGTGTTTTAGATGCTAAAACTTTGAATCAGATTTCATTTACTTAAATAGTTGCAGTTTTTATCTATCGCAGTTACATACATGTAAAATTACAGACGGACAGATGATCTGCTTAAAAATTCTAAAAGGGTCTACATGTTAGAGGCTGTACTACTGCACCAAATTTTTTATTATCTAACTTTTAAAATTTTGAAGATATCATCTTCATGCATATTCGGGCAACCGGTCAAATAAAATTTGAGATTTGAGCAAATTTGGTGTAAAAACCATCTACCAAATTTCATCCGTCTAACTCAAAGCGTTTTTTTATTTATCATGCTCGCAAACAGACGGATATAATTCCAAAAATATGTTTTTACGACTCAGAAATAAACATAAAGGTTCGTCAAAATCTGGGTTCGAATCTTCTTTTGTTTCTTGTATTACTTGCTCTCTGCACAGGAAAAATTTATAAAATATTTTCATTTTAGCTATTAATTCATTTTTATATTATCTTATTGTTGTTACTAAAGACATTCGCCATGGAAAAGTGCACTGATGGCCTTCAGCGATTTTAAGCCGAATGAGCGTCTTTTGTTTTTGAAGTACCACAAACTAGGATCAAGAGAACGACTTAGCCCTCCACTCATCACACTCGCTTGCACAGCCCCTTTTTACGGGGTGGGAGGGGCACATTCACAGATATCATAGATAGTGCACAGAAGAACAACCATGCCGTAGCCGGGACTCGAACCCGGGGTACCAAATCACGAGGAAGATGCCTATGCGTCATGACGCAGGCATTTATAGTAAACAATGATATTTTAATAACACACTATCAGTTTCGTATAGTTTAAATTAGAAAGTTTGAAGAAATGTGTCTACAGAAGTTTAATGCCTTATATAATTCTTCATCCCATGAGGATTTTCAAGTAAACATTTTTCCAACTGAGTTTAATGGCTTGATTATTTGTTCAGATTTAACAACATTACCTTAACATCAAAAATAGTGCAAAATAGCATTTTTGTTTGACATTCCTTGTTGCGTCAGAATTTGTTCTTTTGGGAAAAACTTATAATCTCTGACTACTTCTATTATTTTTTTTATCTTTTCTAACTTAATTCTATGAATAAAATTTTGGGAGATGTGTTCAGTTGTTTAAAGAATATTTATGTGTTTTATTGTGTAATAAACACGGTGGCAGTTCTCTGACCAGGTAGATTAGGCAGCTATCTGAGATCATTAAGCTGAGAAGAGTTCGCGGTAGAGAAGCCTTATTTTTCTGATTTTCAAATTACTAAGTTTGTAATAATTGTAAATTCAATGACTCTTAAAATATTAGGTTATTATTAAAACTTTATGAAATTTAACTAGTTAGGGTATTATAAGTTTTAGTATCCCACTACATCATCAATATAGATAGAAACTATGAACGTCTGCTTTAAAAATATTGTTCACGAATATGGATGGCGGGCGTCTGTTATCATCTATGCATAGTACAAAATGAAGTCTCCTAAAAGCGTCTGTTTGTTTGTTTGAACCACAAAACCTCGAGAAACAATTAACGGATATGGGAGATATTTATATCATTTTGTAGAGTATTTATTGAGGAAGGTTTTAGTGCGTTAAAGTCATGTCATAATAAAAGGAGTTTTATAATTGCGATTTTAACTTTATCCACACATGTGTGAAAACCTCAAACTGCGCATGTGCAAATAGCAAGAGCAGTGGTATGCATAAGCAAAACATTTCATTGTTTACGTCTGTTTTTAAACAGTGACTAAAAATCCATTATGCCTCCATAATTAGGAAATTCAACCGTGGCCGGAAGAGGAAAGAAACGTTCGGTTCACGAATATCGGAGAAATAATGTCCACACTTATGGAAGGAGAGTCTTATGATGAGCGAAGTAAAAAAAAATATTTCTTTAAATCGCACTGCAACTGAATTGCGGAGACAGAATGAATCTCCTGAGGAGCGAAAGGATCGGCTGCATTTCTCTCTACTTACAAATCTCAATTTTACCTTTATAATAGTTTCAATATTTCAGAGCGTGTACTATAAAAGATTGTTTTATAGCTATTTTTGATAATTTTTAAATATATTTTTTATGCTTGTTTGATATTGAGTAACATGCCCACGTCATATCGGGTGGAGGTTAGACTTAAGTTTAAAGCTATATTTCTTCTTGGATGCTATGCCACTGGGAATGCCGTGCGGGTACTGCTAGTTATAGATAAATAAAAACAAATAAATACTTACAAAATAAAAAATGTATATCCAATATGTTAAAAATAAGAGACATTTTGTCATTAAATATTTTACTTTATATTAAGCTGGGTATCAAAATGTATACAATCTAAGGGTCGCAAAATACCGGCATAGAACAAGGAAGATTCGGGATTTCCATCTCCCTGAAAATGGAAATACCTTTGGCGAGACTTCTTTCAGACGCGCTGATATGACTTTCAAGGCCACCGCGTGACAATGAAGAAACATTCGAAAGCTATCCCTTCGCTTTTCATTCTCTCCTGTGCTGAAATGTAAAAATTATGTATATATTAATTATGTATTATGTATATATTAATTATGTATTATATGTATATAATTATGTATATATAATGTAAATATATATATATATATATATATATATATATATATATATATATATATTATGAGATGAAAGTAAGTATAAAGTCAAGGTATTATCGTAATATGTCAAAAGGATTTCAATTTCTAAAACTTTACATAATTAAAACATAGTATGATAAAATGCATTCACATATTAAGCAAGATTTCACCAACAATTTTCATTTTTTAAAATATATTTATATCCATAATTGTGATAATCAAAACAGATTTTAAAAAAGAAACTATGCATTGGTAAAAATGATGAACTATTTTTCTTTGTTTATTGAAAACCTTGTTTAATATTAAAGTTGAAAGCATTAATCATTTTAGAATGATCTAATATGATTCCTCATGTGAATTTTTTATATGAATTAAATATTTTCTTGTATACTTAGTTTGTTTGTGTAATTTCTGTCTCATTTTATCTCATTCTGTCTCATTTATTTCCAAAATAAGACATGCCTAGTGCACGAGGATGACAGCCTTTGCAGCTAAAAATCTCATTAATCCCATTTATTTATTTTTTAAAATAATGTTTTTTGCGTGACACTTTTATGAAATTTGCATGGAT
>JAOUZG010051206.1:0-19331 GCA_026289955.1 Argiope argentata
GTTGGGATGTAATCAGAGACGAACTTTCTTGCAAGTTACCATCAAATTTAGATTGTACCCAAGATAAACCAGTTACAAAAAGGGTATTTCTATCTGTAATCAACAGCATTTACGACCCGATTGGCTTTATTACTACGGCTTTATTGTCACCGAAGTTGCTTATGCAAGAAGCTTGGAGAGGAAAAGTAGGCTGGGACGAAGTGTTAACCTCAGAACTTGAGCATTAATACAGACAATGGGAGAAAACCATGCATCTGATACCTAAATGTACAATACCTCGAAGATTGTTTCCTGAAAAATATGATTTCTCACTGCACATCTTCACAGATGCTTCTGCCTACGCCTACGCCACATGCGCTTTTCTACGAAGTGAATTACAAGGTAAAGTTACAGTCAAGCTCATAGTAGCTAAAGCTAGACCTGCTCCAATGAAAAAATCCACAATCCCACGACTTGAATTGTTGGGAGCAGCGTTAGGTGCTCGATTAGCAGAAACTGTACATTCTATCCTACGAACAGTTTCTAAAACCGACTTTTGGACCGATTCAATGGTAGTTTTAAGTTTGATTAAGAAAAAAGAGCCGTGGAACACATTCGAGGGAAATAGAGTAAAGGAGATCAGGGATTTAACCAATTTAGATGACTGGAGACATGTACCTGGAGAGGTGAACCCTGCTGATCTGGCTACACGATTCTGCGATTGGTCGGACCTCCTGCAAAGCCAATGGTGGGAGGGTCCAAGTTGGCTGTATAAAGTCGAAGAATCTTGGCCATGTTCTGAGGTACCAGAGATTTCGAACGAAGCTTTTCTAGATGGATCTGATTGATTGGATCTGATTGATTCTCAGCATATATTGAAACGGGTGCGTTACCTTCATACCCTACGATCAAATTTACGCAAACGTTTCTACAAAGAATACCTAGGAGAGTTAGTAAGAAGTCCTAAAGTAGCTTCAAGAAGAAAGATGATTTCTCCAGGAGATATTGTCATAGTTGAATCAAAGAACCCAAACCGAATGAATTGGCCTTTGGCTCAAGTGATCGAATGTTTTCCTGGGAAGAACGGTGTGGGACGTGTGGCCAAGTTGCGCCTAGCCAGTGGTGAAATCATACGACCACTTCAACGAATTTATCCTCTGGAGCTTAGTGCTAGTGATCATATCAGCAAGGACCACCAAGGAACTGAATTTTCTGCGCAAAACCCGGGCCCTACTGCAGTTGATGTTCTCGAGGAAGGAAAGAAATCTCGATATGGCCGTCCATTAATTCCTGTAAAAAGACTGAATTTGTGAACTGGTCTAATCTTTACTTTTATAATCTCATGTATACGATTGTTTATTTTTTTAAAAAATCTACATGTGTTATAATTTTGCTTGTGTTTTGTATTGCTTTAAAGTGTTTGCATGCAATACAAAAAGTGGGAGAATGTTGCCACTCATCTTGTATTTCCTACTTCCTGTTGCCCTTTCTAATTAATTAAATTGTTATTGAGTTAAAGGAACTGGCAAAGAAGAAAAATTGTGATTTAGAATTCCATCTATATTTATGTAGCTGATAGTTCCATTTTTCCTGATGTTAAATAAAAAGTGTTTTTTTAAAAGTCAGAAAGTCTTCAGTCATAACAGTTCTAACTTAATTGTAGGCAATTTTACAGTATACGATTGAATAGCAGGCGTTGTATTACAAAGGTTTAATTTCATTGTCAAATGATTATCATTAACAGCCGAATCCGTAAAGTTATTCATAGTTAGTGATAATTTATTTTGAATCATTTTTTGAGATTTAAAAATTGCTAATTCGTCATAGCTTTTACATTGTAAAATATCATTTTCGTATTCTTCATCTGAAAGTAAATTGTGTACTTCATCATCTATTCATTTCATTTCATTTAAGGCAGATGTTAAACGATTAAAAGTATATTCCACATCTGTAATTAAAAAATCATCTTTAATTTTACTTACTTCAACAGAAAAACGAGTAATGCTACCGAGAGTATTTATTTCTTGTTTCATCAGACGTCGCCATTGCAGTATTATGAGGTATAAACACAAAAAGTTCAGTAAAAAATTAAGAAATTAGATGATAGTTGATTTATTCTTTCTCTTGAGAGAACATGATGTTGTTTTGGTAGTAAGTTTTGATGTCTCCGAAATATGCGGGTAAAAATAGTTTTATATGCTTTTACAAATTTTGCATTGTTGATTATTACGTATGCTTGTTTGAAAGAAAATGCGTTTTCAAATAGCTGAACTACTTTTATCAGTATAGCTTTAATATTACGTTACTTCGTTGAAAGAAGATGCGTTTTTATTTCGCATGATTCATTAAAATGCGGGGATAAATTACAATCACGAAGGCGAATTCTTTGATTTGCACAAAATATCTTCTTCCCATAAGTAAAAGTAACAATTCAAAACATGTCTTATTGTTTTAAAAATTAAAAAAAAATGCAAAAATATTTTACTACTACTGATTATCAATTGCTTTTTGTTCATCGTTTCTTTGAAATGACGTTATTTTCAAAGTTCGTTTAAGATTTCTTGCTTTTAAATAATTAATCTCGCTCTCAGAAGATTATCGTTTGGTGCTTTTCTAAAACTTCTTCTTCATTTTTAACTGTCGCACTTTGGTAATATATTTTTACTTTGTATTTTTATTTACTTTAATTCTTTAACGGAATTAACAATTTTGATATTGCTAACGATCAAGAAAAACTTTTCCCTTGCATTTACGGTTTAAAAAATATCACATTTCGTATTTGTTTCATTTCATAAAATCACGTGATGAAAATAGTATTTTTCTATTTTATTTTTGGTAGTAATAAACTTTTTTAAAAATCAGAACTTCTGAAAATGTGATGGCAACATTTTATTAAAAGCTGATTTTTTTTAGATAAAATTTTATTTATTTATTTATTTTGCGAAATAAATTGTTGAGGGAAAAAGGTTTTGAATTCCAGGAAAGCGGTAGGAAAAAAAAAAAAAAAAAAAAAGTCCATTTTGGTAACGGAAATTTTTTTGGAAAAAAAAAAAAAATTAAAAGTCGTTGGTTTTGTCGAGCAAAGCGGAATTGGATATTGCTGTTTCTGTAACAGACGATATTTGAACAATTTAATTTTGGTGGGTACAGCTGCCTTTAGGTAAGCGTCTGGATTTGTTTTTTATTTGTGCGTCAGTTGCTGATATTTTTTTTCCGTCATTGCTCACTCATCTTTTTGTGTTAAGAACTTGAATAATGAAGCTGAAATGAAAGATTCAATGATTTCTAACATGGATACAATAGTAAACAATATGTTTTATAAAAATAGCAAGAAAACTAATGAGCTGGTGATTCGTTTAGCATCGAAACAATTTAATGAAATAAATGTTGTGTTCACAAATGCAGATAAACAGAAACAACAACCGAAATTGAACCCTTTCACCGCCCAAGAATTTGTGATGAAAAATGTCAACAGACATGAATACATAGATAATATGAAGTATACAAGGCAGGGTAAAATAATCTTCTCAACTAAGGACCCCTTATGTGCGGTAAAGCTATTGTCACTGGAAAAATTCGTGGAGTCAAAAATTACCACAAACATTATATGGGAGAATGTATGCTCTCGATTTTTAGTTCAAGATATCCCTACAGATACACCATTAGGACAACTTGCGGAAAGTATTGAAAAAAAAAATGACATGATTGTTGTGGAAATGAGACGTTTTCTGAAACAGAACTCTACTCGTGTGACCTCACCTGTGCTGGTTACAATCCTAGGGACAGCTATTCCAAAAGATGTTAAAATTGGCTTTATCAACCAAAATATAGAACATTTTGTCGACAGACCGCGTCAGTGCACTAAATGTTTTTCTTTTTTTCACCCATCCCGAGTCTGTGACAAACTCAACGCGTGTGCTAATTGCGGCGAAATCCACGATGGCTTATGCCAAAATGTAACCCGATGTATCAATTGCAAGGGAAACCACAACGCAAAGTCCAACAGCTGTCCTATCTATGCAAATGAAAAAAAGATATTAGAATTAAAATGTCATAATCATATAACCACAGGAGAAGCACGTAGAATCTTTTTACAAACGAGACAAAATTATGCAGAAGTAACTAAATTAACTCCAGCAGTATCTGAAGTTCAAGACTCCATTAACGCAAAGTTTGAATCGCTCATGAAATCGATAGACGAGAAATTTGAAAAGCAAGTAACTTTGATAACAAATATGTTGATGAAATCAATAGACACTATAATCGAAAACATCTACAAAATCTTCGCGCAGGGAGGACAATTATCCTCTTCCCCTGCTCGTAAAAAGAGTCTTGTTTCTATCACGAATCAAAATGTATCTAACATTCCCTGGGATACCAGAGTTTCTTATGATGAAGAAGAACTGCCTGATGGTTAGTTGGTGGTTCTTTGTTTTTGTTGGTTTGCTAGGCTGTTTGCTTAGTCGTTAGTTTTGACTTTTTGTTTTGGTGTTTCACATCTTTTTTGACTTGTTGTTTACTTTGTCATTTTTTGTATTGTTGTTTCGCATCTGTTTTGATTGGATGGTTACATTATCACTTTTTATATTGGTGTCAAGTAACGCCTTCTTATTTGCCTTTTTGATTTTCTTCTTATCTGCAGCTTCATCAGCTAACCCGAATTATTGTGTATTTTCCGAAATTTGGCAAGGGTTCGTTTTTTTTTTTTTTTTTTGCACCCTTTTGTTTGGTAATTTCTTTTTTTCGTTAGAAAAGCAGGATTTTCTTTCCATTGTTTTATATATATATATATATATATATATATATATTTGTAACTATGTCATTTGTTCAATGGAACTGCCGTAGTATTAAAAATAAACGCATCTGGTTACACCAACCTCCCTTTTCAAATTCAGACTTTTGGATTTTTCAGGAAACCTACCTTAAAAAGACAGACAATTTTTCTCACCCCGATAAAATTATTTTTCGTACCCATCGAAGTAACCGGTTAGGAGGTGGTTTACTGATAGGAATACCTAAAAATCTGGCTGCTAGGATAATCCTCAGTCAAGAAAATGATCCGAATTTAGAACTACTTGCAGTTGAAATTCATAAGGATAAACAAAAATTCATAATCATAAATATTTATGCACCACGTGGTTTTAACATAGACCAGATAAAAACATTTTTAGATAATCTTAACCACCCGACTTTCATTTTTGGAGATTTTAATCTGCACCATTCCCTTTGGGGTGGAAATTATCACTCACCACATAGTGAGGAATTTGTTGACTGGCTGAATAACTCCGACTTCACGATTCTAAATACCACAAACCCAACACATATCACTAGCTCCAATAGTAATTCTATCATTGATCTAACACTATGCTCTAATTCTCTTTTTCATGAAATTGAATGTTATAATTTTGGATGCACTTTCGAAAGTGACCATGTACCCATAGTTGTATCATGGTCGAAAATGAAAATATCATATAAATCCCTTAAAAATATCAATTGGAACCTAATTATGAAAGAAACAAATAAAATATTCAATTCAAAAAGCCAACCAAACATAGAAGCTATTACTGATAAAATCTCCCATACAATTAACAACTATACAACAATCAAAACAATATCTAATGAATACGCACCATGGTGGAATACCGCTTGCTATAATTTTAGTCGCTTAAAAAAACATGCATGGAAAAAAGCAAGACGCAATATTTCGACATCTGATTGGATCAATTATAAAAAATACAGAAGCAGATTAAAATTTCATATTAAAAAAGCAAGAGAAAATTACTGGAATAACCTGTGTAAAATATCACAAAACCCGAGAATTTTTTTAAAAATTTTAAACAAAATATCGAACCATACCAACCCCAATATTAAAGATAATGACACTATTTTCTATAATAATCGCTATATTTGTAATTCGAAACCCCAAAGTAATCTTTTTGCAAAGCACTTTTCAATGCAAACTCTGAAATTTCCACCTCTTCCAATTGACTATAATGATAACAACGAATTCCTGAATAAAACTATAGAAATGTGGGAACTTAAAAGAGCAATTCAGAAATCAAAAAATTCTACCCCAGGTGCAGACAAAATTACTGTAACATGGTTTAAAAAATTAGATGATACATCACTTGTTAAAATACTTCAAATGTTTCAACAACAACTTGATGGTTCCGCAATCCCAAAAAACTGGAAGCATGCAATTATCATTCCAATTCCCAAACCAAATAAAGATAAAACAAAAATAACTTCTTACAGACCAATAGCTCTTACTTCAGTATTCTGTAAAATGTTTGAACGCATCATATCGCAACGCATAGTTCATTATATTGCAACTAACAAAAAACTGAATCCAAACCAACACGGCTTTGTACCCTTTAGAAATAACCATACTGCAATTTATAAAATGTACACTGCAATTTCAGAAGCTCATAAAAACAACAAATTTTTCATTGGCATAAGTTTAGACATAAAGAGTGCATATGATTCGGTTCACATTGACGATTTAATGTACAAATGCATCCAACTTGGCATTACAGGAAATATCGCTAAATGGATGCACAATTTCCTTCAAGAACGGACATTCCAAGTTAAATGGCGAAATGTTTATTCCGAAGTAAAAGTTCTTTATAAAGGACTGGCTCAAGGGAGCGTCATCTCACCAATTTTGTTCGCAATATTCATGAATGATTTTTTCGAGACCTTGGATTCAAACGTTGATTGTTCCATTTTTGCAGACGACATTTTCGTATACTGCTCTCATGACTCGATAAATTATATTAAAACGAAGTTACAAAATACAATGGAAAATATTTATACATGGTGGAATTACTGGAAACTATCCATTAGTGCAGAAAAAAGTGCTATAATAGATTTATCTAAAAAAAAATAAACCCCCTACCCTGTATAAAATATGCTGGTATTCCTTTAACATGGAGTGAAACTATTAAATATTTAGGAATCCAGTTTTCAAGAACTAAACAAAATAACAGAATATTACAAAATTTAAGAACCAAGGCTCTCAAAAAAATCTTCGGTCTCAAAATACTAGGTTCCAAAAGAAATGGTGCAAGAACGAAACACTTAATTACAATCGCTAACAACAGTATACTTAGCATATTCTTGTATAGTTGCCCCATAATTAATAAATTTTCTGAAACACAATTCAAATCTTGTAACACTATACAAACAATGGCACTTAGAGTTGCTCTCGGAGTACCAATTTGGACCCCCAACATCATCTTATTAAAATTAGCTGGCCAAGAAATACTTTCAGACAAGATAAAACGTCTAGCAATGCAATTTTTTATAAAGCAAATGTCCAACCAGCCCTTTTCACCTTTGGTTGATAATCACAATGAGATGGATCGTTTTTTGAGCGACAAAGATAAAGAAATCATTAATAACATTTTCCAACAACTTGATTGCGTACCGGATCATATAATTACTATGCCACTCCATCTACAATATAACCCAAATTTATGCAATATTTTTTAAAATGAATTCAGGTTCCAGAACAAAGGCTTACCAATCCCGATTATTACTGCAGATTTCAATGAGTGTTTACAGAATCATTTTGAAAATCATTTCATTATAGCTACAGATGGCTCGAAATCTGAAAATTCCACCTCAATTGCAGGTGTCTCTAGCATCCAAAAATTTCTTTACAGAATTCATACATTAAATTCAATATTCACTGCCGAAGCCTTGGCAATCTGCCAAGCGGTGGACGATCTTACAATCCCAGAAAAGCCCAACCTTATTATTTCGGATAGCTATTCAGTTCTGTTAGCACTTAAAAATGTCACTTTTCACTCTCCTAAGGTCATCCAAAGACTCGCCTCAAAAATTTACATCAGGAAGAAACTAAATCAAGAAATAGTTCTTTTGTGGGTTCCTGGACATTCCGGAATTTCCTTTAACGAAGAGGCTGATCATCTGACGAAGAAGATCTCGGCATTTACACCTTTTCTAGAATGGATTTCTCCTGAAGACTTTTTTTCTACAATGAAAAAGATCTCTAAACAAAGTGCAAACGAAAACTACCTAAAAAGTAAATATCAACCATTAATGGGTGAATTTCCCGACATAATATCCATCTCAAAATGGACAGGGCACAGAATGCAAGATAAAATCATTGCCCGAATAATCAGCAAAACCATCATCACTCCAGGACTTCTTTATAAATACAATCTTACAGATAACCCTTTATGCAGCAAATGAGGTGAGATAAACGATATTTCTCATATTCTTCTCAAATGTCAAAAATATTCAACGTACAGAACGGTGTTATGGAACAAGCTTCAAATAGATGATCCCGATATTTACTACTATGTTCTTTTACGCCATGTTTTCGCCAACAAAAAAAGTATGCTCATCTTTCTGAATTCTCTCAAGTACTTTGATATTTCTTAAGTTGCAAAAACAGACTCTTTGTTTTTTTTGTTTTCTCACTCAAGCATGTGATGTTTCCTCTGTGCATTTCGGAATACAAGAATGTTAATTTGGAGAACTTTTAGCCGCTGCTTTGTGGCAACCAGGGGATTATAGCCTTTGTTGCTCCATATCCCATAATATTTAAATTCAAGATTCAAGATTCAAGTTCAGTAAGAAAGTAAACTTGCCGATGTTTCATAAAAAGCAGGAAGTATTAATTCACGGTCCTGATTCACATAGGTTTTCGGCACCATATATTTAATCTTGGGAACAATAATGAAATATAATTTTATTCTTTACAAAGTAGACGTTACTAATATAAGTAATTTTGGAATAAAAACAAAACGAGTGATGCCACTCAGGCAAAAGGTGATTATGCTAAATTGTTTGCAAAAGGGAAGGGAAACTCCTTTGTTAATTAAAAAAAATTCTTCATGTATAAATACGACCATTAATTATTAGAAATTTTTCCACTATTTTAAGGATTTTTCTTTGATGACACTTAAATTAAAAGAATGTCCTGCTATAAAGAAAACATTTATTCTAGGTACTTAAGAACATATCTACATACTTACAGGAGGTGGCAAGGAGACATAACGGATGTAGAATCCTGCTCCAAACAAACAAGCATCTCTAAACAATATCAAGGAGGTCAGTGGAACTGAAAATTAAATAAAGGAAGTTAATATTTTTAAAGTCCTTATTTTTTTGGCCCTATAAAAATGTATTTAGCATCAGTTGTTAGATATCACAACTAACAAAAAAGGAAAATATGAGTACCAGTGATTATTAGAATTGAAAAAAACATTTACTAGATCTGGAGGTTTCAAATTTAGCACAGATATACTTTAAAAGAAGGGAAAGTCTTAAAATTTTAATTAATAAAAATTAAATTTAAATGTTAATATTTTTTCATCGTAAGTCCTGAAAATATTGTAGAACAAAAGTGAATTTTGCATGATCTTAAAATTAATATATCATTTTAAAGGCACTAATACAAACAAAATAATTTTTTTCAGATCAAATTAATTTTTAGACATCTTATTGACTATATTTTATTACAACATTTCCATTCTTGATATTAAAGTATTTACCATCTTCGCTACAAATACTTCATCCTGGATTTTCGTTCTCACTATTGGTGATCAAGGTATGACAATTCAGCTTATTCTTAATAGCCACAGAACAGGTTTCTACTTAAAGAATAATTTTAATAATATTTTCGAATTTTTTAAAATGTTGTGACAATTGGAGCAAAGGTGATAATTTAGGTGATAATTCAAATTAATAAAGGTGATAATTGAAAATGGGCCAATCCAATTATATTCTATTGTTCTATTTTCTGGTGATAATATCCGATACAGTTGAAATGATCAATGGGATAATCCTAAAGTACTGCAAAGATAAGGTTTAGGAGAAAGTAATGATGAAATAAGTAATAATGAGACATTCATAAGACTATTACTTGTATTCTAAAGGATCTCTTTGAAAAAGTGGGGTTTGTGCAAGACAACTAACACTTTCAAAAAATTTATTGATGAAATAACTCAAGATTTGAAGGGAGTTTTATAGATGAAATATTAATTGTATCTCAAATTTTTGATGAACACACTGCTCATCTACATGATTTTTTTTTAAAAAAAAACTTGATTATTATGGTTTAATAATTACGCCATTTAAATGCAATTTTGAACTAGATAATTTAACATTTCTTGGATTTCAATTTTCGAGTGATTGTCTTTTTGCTCTCCCAGATCAAGTAGAGGCTATTAAAAATTTTCCAATCTCAATTACTATTTACTAATGCCGCATTATTTCACTAGTATTACTGTTTGGGAATATGTAATTTTTATCACATATACACTCCTAAAACAAGTCACATTTCAGTAGCTCTAATAAAATTTCTAGACGGTTACACAAACAAAAGATAAATTCCATCTGGAATGAGCCAGAGAAGTTGGAAAATCATTTACTGCTGCTAAAACATCATTAGTTATTACAACTTATCTTAAATATTGAAATCCTAATTGCGCTTTCAGAGTAATGTGCCAAATTTTGCCATTGGCAGCTTTTTGGTTTTCAAATTTTTGATGGCAAATGGGAACCAGTAATATCTTTATTTTTAAAACATTCTAAAAGTCAGAAAAATTGGTCTTAACTATAAAGAACTTTTGACTATTATTACTTAAATTAATAAGTTTAGACACATGTCAAAGCGTCATATGATTGTATAATAAATATTTATACCTTTAACTCATGCTTTCAAACTTTTTTTTTTTAAAAAAAGATCTCTATGCCAACTTGGGCATTTAGATTACATTTCTCACTTTTGTGCAATTACTTGTTATGTAATTGGAACTGATAACACACTTTAAAATTTAGAATTGAAATCAATGCACTTTCAAAACTACCTAGATTGATAGCAAAATGTTTGCTGAAACTCAACTTCATGATGCTGAATTTGAATTTTACTTACAACTAAATTTGCATATTAAATTTTAAAAAAACAATATTTTTGACCTTGAAGATTTTTCTTTGAATTGAGATAAATCACTAATAATCACTCGACCTTGTATCCCATAAAATTTAAAGCAAACAGTATTTGAAAATTTGTATTTGCTTTTTCATTTTAGAATATCAAAGAAAGTTTTTTTTTTGTTGTTGTTTCTGTTGTCAGATATGAAAAAAAGTCAGAAATTGAGAACATAACAGATGTCAATGGGCTAAAGTATTGAATCATACTTAAGTTTCATTTAACACATAGTTTGAGTTTTTTGAATTAGAGAGGTAACAAGCATGGTGGATAATAATAAAATCCTTTCTTCTTGCTATTCACAAAGTAAAGAAATGATAGTCTTAAAAGCTCTTCTATTATTCATGAAGACATTGCTTGAACTAATATTTTATCAACATATTGTTTGGACTATATTTAATAATGAAGAATGATTTCAAAGCAAAAGGATCTCAACTAGTTTATGGTATTACTTTATCGTTTAATTTTATTTCAACAGATTATCTTTAAACATCTGTTTCCCTTACATTTATGTAAAAAAGAATTACCATGATGGGAAAATTCAGACTAATACCTCTAATTCCTCATAATTGTATGAAAATTTATGCACAACCACTATTAAAAACATGAACATGCTTTTCTTAAAACAATAAAATTTGATCTGCTCTCGCATTTTTCTCTTCTAGTCCATGCTCTTTTTAAATTGCATGGTTATAATCGATTAGAATGTCAAAAATTTGTTTCTTCTTTGTTCCTTAAAGAAGCTTACTGAATTTTCAAAACATTTTAAACCACAAAAAAGTAGTTCAAATTTTTAAACATCTTTTAATGAACCATAAATTAAAAATAAAACTTCTATTATAAATAATAAAATCATATGCCATGCAGACATATCCATTTTCTTAAAAAATTAAATAAATAACTTAAAATAATTCTTTAAAATGTATGTTTTTATAAATTTATAATGGTTTCAAAGAATGCATTTTCAATTCTATATATTTGTTACCACAACACATTTATTTTGAATAATATCTAATAATAGTATAGTATATTTGTTACTGTACTAGCAAATCTTTACAATTAAATTGGCTGTGCATTTACTCACTTGGAATGAGACCATTTATAGTTAAAGTAATAAAAAGTGTTGCAATTAGAAGTTTATCAGCTGCAGGATCCAAGAAACTGCCAATCATAGATTGTTGATTTTGGAAATTTCTAGCAATAAAACCATCCACCTGAAAGAAAAGAAAAAATATTGAAGAAAAAAAATTATTTTAAAGAGAAATTATTAAATCAAACAATACAAATAAAAATAATTTTTAATAGAAATGTTCTATGAAACATTTAGTTGATTTTTAAATCCTTGAATAAATAAAGTCTTTTAACTGATTTCATTAGCATTCCTTATGCTTTAAATTTTCTAAATTAAAAAAAAAAAGAACTTAATATCATACATTTAATTTATTTGATACTAGCTACCTTCAGAAACCCTATGGTTTGCTGGGATTATTGTTTGTTAAAAATTAAATATTTTGTGAAACTATGTCTTAATGATTTTCTCAACAAAATACTTAAAATTTCCATACATCAATCTGGGAGCCAGTTCTATATAATTATGATATTTATAAACTTATTATTTTTATTTCTTAAAATATGTAATTAAGTATCAAAAACATAAGACAAATTTTATTATTTTTGCTTAACTTTAACATAACTTTATCTTGCAACTTCTGTTCTTTGTTTAGATATCGATTCTTTCAAATTATTAGGATATTTTAATCTTTAAATTAATTACCTGATCTATTTTAACTGTCTTACATGTTGTTATAAGACTGTAAAATTACTTCCCTGCACGGTTAGATGAATCACTGGAAAGACCATTCTAAGATCACCCTTGAGGGTGCTCATCGAGTACCTTTCTACTTATGGGCTGCTGTCTATTGTAGTGTGCTGCTGTGAGTTCATCTTAGTTGTACATATTTGTTGTTTTTGTGTTAGTATCTTCATGTCAAAGGTCGTTATTGTTTTCTAAAGAGGCCCACTGATTGTCTTTATACCATACACACACTACAAGCGAACCTAACTATTTTATGGACTTAGTAGTAGCAGAAGAGTAATCTGTAACAATATATTCCATTTGTGTGTGTGTACTATGTCTTCAATTTTTTAATCTGCCTTAAAAACTAAACAGATAGTAAACATAATTCATTTTATTTAGCTTTCAACAAATCAAGAAAATCACAAGAACAAGCAGTTGATTAAACAAAAAAAATTGTATAAATATCAAGGCAACAATATAATTTACTGTTAGAAATCAATCAAAATATTAAAAAAAACCAAAATTTAGAAAAAAATTACATGATTATTAAAATGGTATAGTCAAAGATACATATATTTTTACATTTCGAAATGATTCAGATTTTATTTTTGCTATAATATATTTGGAAATTGTTGTGAGGACATGCCAAACTTCGGCTTAGTTTTAAATTTATTAAAATTCTAATAAGAAATTTTTAAAAATCTCTCTGTGGTGCCAATGGACATCCTCTAACATAGATATGTGCCAAATTTGGAAGCTCTAAGCTAAATAGTCTGACCAGTAGAGTACCAACAATATGCACATTCTTCTTTATTGTTAATACAGATTAACTCATCATTACCATTAGAAATCAAATATAATTTTTTTGAAAAAATATAACTTTATAAGAATACATCACAAAGAAGAATAGTTCGGTAGAAACTTAATAAAGTATTCTTTTTAAAACTAGCTCTGAAATGTAACTAGAACTCATACAATATTTTATACAGAAACAAATGTCTTTCTAATTCACTGGATTTAGAATGTTAAGACAATTGATTGAAAAAGTATTTATAACTTTATCAACAAAATTTATAAATTCCAATATTTAAGAGGTTAATATTAAACCAATGTATATAATAACATGTATATAATTTTCTCCTCTTGTTTTGTTTTTAAACATAATATGAATAAAAAGGGGGAAAAGAGAAAACACGAATAAAAAAAAAGAAAGAAAAAGAGAGTAGCACATGTAACTAATCAGATTTGCTGTTACCCCTGCAAATGATTTGTTTACAAAAAAGAGAGAAATTTCCCACCAATATTTTTTCAAGATAATAACTAAAATTTGAACTGAATGAAACATATTAATTAATCATATGCTGAATAAAAAGGTGTCATAATATAAAATGCATAAGCAAGCATTAAAATTGTTGCTTCCTGCCAGAAATTAATTTATTGAACTGATTTGGAATAATGCTTTGTCATCTAGTGGAATTAAAACCAATTTCTGAAATAAATAATATGAATAATAAAAAATAAATTGATTATTTGTTAAATAAATTCCAATAATATATTTTTAGCATTCCATATGCCATTTACTAAACTGATTATTAAAAATTCATTGTCACATAACTTCGTGAAACAGAAAATAATTTATAATACTAACATATGCAAGTATAAATATTATTAATATATACAGCTAAATGATAAATTCCAAAGAAAGATGAATTAAGTGTTTTTTTCTTTCTTTTTTTTAATAAGTCATCTTTATAATAGGAGAAACTGTGCCTACCCTAGATTATATTTATATTATATACAGAAAATATATTAATACGCATAATTTTTTATTGCAAAGATATTTTAAAGCAGTCAGAATAATTTTTTTTGTCTTTTAATTTAACCACTTTTCTAGTTGATTCTCTGTAGAGAACTACATGCTAGTGATATCTGTTAATGGCAATATACACAATATCTAGTCAATTTAATAAATCTGAAACATAACTTTGCATTGCAAGTTTCTGCCACAATTCAGATTATGATGAATACTGTTTAACAACTGATAGTAAATATACTAATATGTTCATAATAATCTTGATTCAAAACTAATAAATAAATCCTTATAAGACTATTTTCAAAAATGAAAGCAAATCAATAAATTTGATCTGTAAATTCTTATACAAAAAATTGTAAGTAGTTAAATCAGAAACCAGTAACAAATTATAAAATTACATATAGAATAATATAAAGAGATTTTTGAACTTTATCAGAATCAGTAAAGTCAAAAGAAAATTTTAAGAATGGGCAAATGTTCTTCTAAGCAATTTATGAATTCATTTAAAAATATATTATTATATATATAAGCATCCTCAATTTCAAAATTAAAATAACAGTTTAAGTCCTGTATTCATAAAATAAAACTACATAAGTAAAATTATTATTTTAGCTTTTTATAACTTGAATTATCCTCGTTTTCATTTGCTTTTTAATTGCGATTTATTTCTTTTTAACAGTTTTTATAAATCTTACCATGGAGAATATTGTACGCTACATTTAGATTTTTAAAAAATATTAAATTTATACATTTCATAGATATTATATTAACACATTTTGTACTAAATTGCTAATGACAATATCTCTCATCAAAAGACACCTCAAGTATGTAAATGAGAAATTTCCATATAAGTAAGCAAACTAACTCTCCTTGATAAGTAAAATACTGTTGTAAAATCAAGCTATTTCCACTTTAAAGATATTTAGTAAATTTAGAGGAGGACCATTATTATGGTTGATAATAGCCCTTAGAACTCAATCTTAATTTTCATTTTCATGCTGTAGTGATACATGTCATTCTCTGAATCTGTATGCCTAGACAAGATGTAGTAGCTTCAAATAGGGTTAATGTCAGTGAAAATCTCATTCTTATCTTTATCATTTTCTTGTTTTTATTGCAGTTTAAGCAAATTTCTATAGGATCAATAGTTAAAAGAAAAATAGAAAATATGCATCATTATCTGATTGGTAAAAAAGACATGAATAGTAGGTAGCTGGAAAATTTCTGAAAAGAAATATTAAAAACCAATCAAATTTAACTATCAGATAGTAAAATTATACTTACTAAATCAGTAAAACCTGCAAAAATAACAAGGCCGAGAGAAACTGTATAAAGCTTTGAAAGAACAAGATATCCAATAACAGGTGTCGATGCTATCCTTATTGCACAGAGAACATTAGGAATTGTTAAAACATTTTCTTTCTATACATTAAAAAAAAAAAGATGTACATACACTGCAAAGCTAAGTAATTACATAAAAATATGAACTCAATGAAAAATTATTTAACATAAAAAAAATTTCCTTATTTCTGCTTCAACAATCTATATAAACCATAAAAATAAACAAAATAATCCTTCTTCTATGATACTAAATGTTTTAAAAGTATAATTCAATTTCATTAAAAATACTATTAGCAAATTTTTATAATTTTAAAACATTATTATTATCATATATGAGATGAAAGGTTACATATGAAGTGGACTAGTAAGATCTATTGTTAAATAGAAGAGAGGAAATTTTTTGAGGCATAAATTTTTATAGCAAATGTCTCTTCTTCTTTGTAAATGAACAGAAAAATTATTTGTATTCTAGGATTTCTTAAACTATGGGCTAGGCTTCAATGGGATTGAGATGAAAAATGTGGGAGTTACAAAATTCTCACAGTCTACATGCTTCAGATTTTTCAACATTTCTAAATAGGGGGGAGAGAATAATTTTGGGGGGAAGGAGGAAAAAAAAATATGTAAAAGGTGCTGAAATAAAAAGTAAAAAGGAGGAGAGGCTAGTTCTAATTGAAAAGAGTGGAAGCTTTTTGTTCCATACAATATACAAAGTAATAACATTTCTTGTATTTTTTTATCAAATTATAAGAGGAAAAAAGAAATCAAAATGTGTGTTGATTTCTTGTATTCAACACATATTTTGAAATCTAGGAATTTTCAAAAACTGATTTTAATTATATTTGATATGCGATACAAATGTAATTTTGGTTTTTACCAATCAACATTTGTTAGTAATACAGGAAAATAACTTTAAAAAATTTATGTTAGCACATTAAACTAAGCTTTAAGTGTGTTAAATTAAAAACTCTCCTCCTTAATGAACTTTTTAAACTTTAAATGCCCTGTTTATTTGAGTAGCTTTTTAAGCTATGTATTGCTTTATCTTTGATTTTTTTTAAAAGTTCAAGTTTTTAAAAGTTCAAATATACAACAGTTTAATTAAAAATATCAAGAATGAAATAAAAAAGTAAGAAATTTATATTATGCTCGTATTTCTAACAAAAATATCAATAGTTTCCATTTACTGATATCATTAAAGAAATATTTATATCCAAACAATCTGCCTACAGATTAATAAAATTATCATTATATAGGCTTTCTATCCGCTCTGGTATTAATCTACAATTATCTTCATGTCTTGTGTAAGAATTAAAACAATACATTTTATATACTTAAGAAACCCTATTAATCAACACTAAATTGAAGGGAAAAAATATAGATACATCCTGCATCAACAAGTATTGAAAAAACTGGACAGAGAAAAAACTAGGAAATTTTTTAAATTTTTATTTGGGCCTCTAATAAGAAGATTAAACTTAATAACTGCTGATATTTTTTAGATTTATGTTTGAATCAAGATTCATGTAAAACAAAAAACAGCTATTGATGCGTCAGTTAAAATAATGCCGAATAACAGCAGTTCAAAAAGACTTGTTCAAAAAATATTCTATGACCTTGATACCTTTTACAAGATTTATTAACAAATATAGGGGGGGTCATTGAAATATACAGTGTTCATTACTCCTTTTAACTCTGTAAATAACATTATGTAACAGATGAAATTATTTTTAAAATGGGTTGCATTTCCCGTGCATTCTCAAGCAAAAATTACAATACGAAAGAATAAAATTATGATGCAACTATCGAATAATCATACAATTTCGGATATCTTCTTATGCACTTTTCGTCGAGTTTCTCTCTTGGCGGACTGAATTCTCACTTTCATATTTTCCGCAAATCGCACTTTCATACTTCTCTGTTTTTTCCTTAAATTTTCGTTTGTTGAAATGCTGTTATGGGAGCATTTTGTCCATCTTGACATGAACTTGGCATTAAAATATTGCATATCTGAATATTTTTTTGAAGATAATATATAATTCCATCCAGGCCCACATGAAATGAACATATTAGAAACGCCGGTATTTATAGTAATTGGTTGACACAATAACTCTTTCAATTTTTTGACATTAATGTAATTTTGTTGAAAGTTTCTTTTTAAGGCGAAGCAATTTCGGATGCAAAAATTTAACGAAGCCATTGCTTCAAGTAGAAAATTTTCCTTACTAAATGAAAAATTTCCTTTAATTCTCTAACACGCTGCCCCCATGATAGTAAACAAAACGTTTGTAAACAACATACACAGAATACAGTTAACTCGTCAATGGGAACATATATATGATTTCAGTTCTTTAAAATGATTGACTACGTTATGTTTGGGTTCAAATTTTGAAAAATTAGAATTTTCACTGATTTGTTATTATTTTAGAACGCAATGTAAATTATAAACAGGAAAATGAATTTTAGAAGCAGGAAATTTGTAGTAAGTTTTAATGAAATATGACCAAAACAGTGAACTTAACATCAAATTGTAACTAGGGATGACGAATATTTAAGAAACGGTTATTATGTAGAGTTGCTTAATCCACCTTTTTTTGAATAACAAACAATTTTGCTGCTGCTATTTTTAAATATTTCTTCCAAATATCTGTTATTTCCATTATATTATTAATTAAAAATAATTAATTGGTATTAAATTTAAAATTTATTAATTGTAATTAATACTAAATTTAATGATTTAAGAAACGCGGAAGTGAATTAATTTATCTATTTCAGATTATTTTTCAAATTTTTTTCGACACTATTTATCTAATTTACTTATTGGAAGATAGCATTTTTTGTAAAAATTGAATTAAAATAAATGCTTTCTCTTAAAAATGCTTACTTTTGTTCTAAATTCTATCAATAGAGAGTACCAGCGAAGTGAACAAAATTGAACTCATGTCACAGCCCGTTAAAAATAATCTTTAGAGGATAGTGCTTTGTCAAATGCAAATACTAGAAAGTCACGGTAGCTACCAGTGAGAGGGACGATGACTTCTGTTTTACAGTGTAGTCACTGGAAAATGAAAAGTCTCCGCTCCGATAGATTTTAGTAATATGCAATTCAGTGTTACCATAATTACAACAATAACTGATCCATTCATAAATTTCTCCTTTTATCTTTATACCCGTCAAGAGGATGGATACAAGAAAAGAATGTTTTGTATTTCTAAAGTTTCCTTTCCTCCCACTGGAAGGTTGGGGATCAGCTGATACCCTTCTTTTCTTTCAGAGCTGTCAGCTGAAGCCATTTTGAGATAACATATTGGTAATACGTTAGTTGTAACAATTTGCAATTTTAGGTTGAAAGGAATTCACAACTCGTTTTATTCCTCTTCCACCTGTAATACATTTGCCAATAACCCACTTTTAGATTTTACATTAAAATCGGA
>JAOUZG010051218.1:0-15722 GCA_026289955.1 Argiope argentata
ACGTCAGCCTATCGTTGGAAAGTTGTTTGGTTTGTTTCTTCATTTCTTGTCTTTCGATTCGAGATTTTGTCAGTGAAATAAGCTTATTTTTTTCCCTGGTCACTTTCATGTTGTTTGCTGAAGATTTTAAACCTGTATCACAATTTTGTAAAGTTTGACCGCATACGTAAACAGGTGTTATATTTCCTGTTTCAATTATACAAGTGGTGTTCAAATGAAAAGATATGAATCGCACTGTGGGTATAAATGAAGACTTTATTCAAAGCATAAACCATAAGCCTGAACGCAACGATCCCATTGATTAATGAGCCTGTAAAGAAGTCGTCACCTGATCTCCTTTTTGGAAGACACACATGTTTGAACATTGTTACTTCTAATCAGTGGTGATATTATTCATCCTTTGTTGTGCTTTGTGTTTCTCTCTTTAATTACCCTTCGGACTTGAATGGAGTCAAATAATGGAACACACATGCTTGCGACCCATCGAAGAAGCAAACCGTGTCGAAACACCAGATGGGACTATTTTTTCTATGGACCACCCAAGCTTGGATAAAGTTTCAATAATGAACAGCATATGCTCTTTACGAGCCATTGAGAGAAAGAAGTGCTAAAACCTCCAGATGAGACTATTTGTGTATTGTGAGGTTTCTGTTAAGGGGTGGATGTTTCAAGAATATTCCCACGACATAACGGCGCGCCATTGGGTGTATTTCTGAAGAATGATTGGCCGATCGGCATCTCCAGTGCGCCAATGCCAGCCTGAGAGGCGGACCTTCACCAATGTTAAAATGGTGGACGAAACAAGCTGATCCGGCAGACGAGACCATCTGATCTGGATAGGGACTGGACGAGAGCTGATACGACAACGAGACGAGCTGTGAGCAGACCTGGAGTTAAAAGATACCAAGTGATCTCGAGTTCATTGAAAAGATCTACCGGAAGTAATCCGTAGATCTCTGGAGCTACACGCAGTAGCCGGAGACGTGGACAGCCTGTGAGGCGCGGTGTTATATGTCGGTCTGACAATATAATTGTAAATACTTCTCAGCATTTAACCTAGAGGAAGTGTTGTGGTTTGTGTTATTGTATAAAGCTGTAAATAAAACCTTTGTGTTTAAAACGCTGCCATTTTATTTGAAGACCCTGTTCTTCACGGGGTCCTTGAGTTTGCCGTCCGAATTGAAGCGCTTCCCTTTCAGATGTTTGTCAAGGGACCAAACACTTGAAAATTGCAGGGAGACATGTTCAGACTGTAGGGTGGATGGTCGAGATGTTTCCACTTGAATTTGACCAATTCCGCGAGTGGACTCTGGAGACGCATGGACGCGAGTGATCGTGGAGCAGAACCACTCCCCCCGTGAGTAGCCCGGTCTTTTGTCCTTGATGGACCTGCATAGTCTCACAAAACACATCAGAGTTCATAGTCACCATCCTGCCTTCACACGTATTATCATGGCGCTCTTTATAAGAGCCTCTAATCTTTCCAGCGCAAGCGGAAGCCCGTGCAAGCCTCGATCTACTGTGAAGTCTCCAATTACCTTCATACATGTCCCCCAGGCCGGAATTGTCTGGTTGGTAGAGCGTTGGACTCGTACTCTTCAGGTTACGAGTTCGATACTCACCTGTCAAAAGAATTTCCGAGTGTATGGCGGCTCGCGCTCGTTAAATCTGTTCGTGGCCGCAAAGTCCTCCATGAGGAGAGTAATAACACTGGGGGTACTGGTTAGAGGTGATCGTTCTCTGTTCCAGATCTAAATTATGATCTGAGATGAATGAATGTATTCGGATGAATGAAGTCCGTCCGCTAAAGAGAGTTGTAGTGTGGGTGTATCTAAGTTGTAGTCTTGTTATAGATGTAAAATAAGAGACGAATATCTCCGGCGTAAAATCTGCTGATGTATCAGCTGGACTTGTCCATGGCAAGTGCCATGAGTAACAACAACACATGTTTCCTATTGTGGCATGGGCAAATATTTTAATGGTTGCATTGTTACAACGTTGCAATGCAATTTTCATTTGAACACCTCTTTTAGTTTTGAGAATACCATTTCTAATTTATTATATCCCACTTCTTTAAATTTTGCAAACATTTGTGTCATGTGTCAGTCATGGTTTAAAAAAAGTTTTTAAACTATTCATTTTCTAAAATCTTTCGCAGTGGAATGCTGGGATGGACCTGACCACCTGCCTTTTGTCTCTCTTTTACGTAGCAGCGGAATTAAATTGATAGATGCTATCAGAACTATCAAAGAACACGCATTCGTTAAATCTGAGTAAGAATTTTCTTCTTTTTTCAGGATTAATATTTAGTTTGTATCTCTTTTCTTCTCATTTTTTGTTTAGTTAATTTTTTTTTGCAAAAATAGTTTTAATTTTTGAATGCAGCCATTGAATGCATTGGTGACTATCATTTAAAAAATGTTTTCCTTTTTCCCTTCACCATCTTTATTGTTTAGGTATCCAGTCATTTTGACGATAGCCAACCACTGCACTTTAGCTCAACAAAGAAATATGGCTGCGGCATTTCGTGACGTTTTTGGAGGTAAATATTTGTAATAAAATGTATATGAATGACAGATTTCATATTTTTCCTTCTTTTAATAGCTGCATTTATAAAGAATGAAATTTAGGGACAAATTTATTTTTGATGCTTGTTAAATTTTGATTTATAATTGTTTTATAAATCAAATTTTTATAGACATTAAACTCGTAATACATGTAAATACATAAACATGCAAAAAGAAAATATTCAGCATTGAAATGTTCTGCATACTATAGAATATATTTCATTATTTTAAAAATATCCGAGAAATTTATCGCATAAAAATTCTTATAAAAATAATTTCTCTCATGAATACTATAATATAGCTCTTTTCAAGATAATAAAATGAGAACATATTTTTTTACGTACAATTATATAACAAACAGGTAATATTTTTTAATTCAATTCTTTCTTAGGTAAACAATTTTTCAGTGACTTTTTCTTAAATAATTACAATTAGTATAAATACTCCTAGTTTATCAAGAAATGATTCATCATCGCAAGAATTGAACTCGCATTCTTCACCTTCACGCGAAAAAACACTGAAATCTTCGCATTTTAACGATCGACCTAACTACCTGTTAATTTCAATTTTCATTACAAACTGCTAAAAATCTATTTAGAGAATTAAAAATTAATTAAATTTAAGGAATGAATAAATATTTTTTTTTAAAAAAATTGTATTAAAATCGAGTGTCGTCCATACAAGTTTAAAAAAATACTATTGAACTTGAGGGGATGAACAAAAAGTATTTAATTAACGAGTCTCCACAATATATCTTTACCGCTTTACATATTCCTCGGTTTAGCCAAAAATCCACACTCTCGTTCGAAATGATTAGAGATATACCAGAGAGAAATTAAGAGGCTATTTCAATAAATGCAAACGTAGCAAATCGGTCATCCATTCTCTTAACACTTTTTATCATTTCAGACTTTACTTCAATCTTTAGAGAGGTAACTTGACTTTAAAAAATTTAAAGTTTTGTTAATACTTTAAGAAAATTATTGTTTTTTAAATATGTTTATTATTATCAGAGAAAACAAAATTCGAATGCATGCACTCAATTAGAAATATGCAATAGATAAATAGTATTTTCGAGGCACATTATTTAAAGTAATTAAAATTTTTGGGTAACTATGTAATTTATATTCATAAAATTGAAAAATTAA
Source organism: Argiope argentata (assembly GCA_026289955.1). NCBI lineage: Eukaryota > Metazoa > Arthropoda > Arachnida > Araneae > Araneidae > Argiope > Argiope argentata. Next base: position 3,716 of record JAOUZG010051218.1, read on the forward strand.
AATTTTCCGTAGAAGATATAATTGAAATATATAAAATGGTACGTCGTAGATTGAAATTTTCAAGTTTTCCCAAACGATATTTTAAATCACTTTTATCATGTGAGAACTTGATGTCGTTTTGATTGGGAGGTTTTGATGTCTCCGAAATTTACGGGCAAAAAAGTATTTTTACTTACTTTTACCAGTATTTCATTATTAATTATCACGTATGCTTCTTTGGCAGCAGATGTGTTTTTAAACGGTTGCTTTATTATTACGTATGCTTCTTCGATAGCAAATGCGTTTTTAAAAGGTTAACGTAGAGCTATAACATCCTAGCTGTTACTTCTTCTCAAAATCGGTCGAGATCCGAAACGTTTGTTTGTCAGCTGGAAAAACTGAAAACGAATAATTCTAATAGTGAAGAACGGAGGGGATTTCCTATATGAAGAAATGGAAATGTTTTGTACAGAGGATATATTTTAGAAATGATATGAGTTTGCTGTTCCAGAAATCGAAAGTGAATTTTGGAGCAACAAGTGGTACCCAGAAACGTTTTTATCGAACTGTAGCTATAAATTAATTATCTAATTATCATGATTGCCAAAATGCATTTACATTATCTTACACTTTAAATAATGTTACAAGCAGGCGAACGCCGCTTAAAGTGCGGAAGGGAGAGTGATTGTCGACGGCGTCAAAGAGATTGGCACCAGTTGGTTTAGTTTGGCGAAAGGAATGGTTTGACAGTCGCCGGATCTCTTGCGGTGATTTCCGAAGCTTCTTTTCTCCCTCGCCCGGCTATATAAGGGACGGGCTGCCGCATTCGGCCGTTCCTCTCTCTCAGAAGTGAAGCATCTCACTGAACTAGCGGATACTTTTCCTGCTTAGTGAGCTGTGTTTATGTTTGCTGTTAACGTTGTGTTATTGAGCTCGCTGTGATTTACTGTTGCTGTGCTATAAGATAGCTGTTTTGCAAACTGTGTTTATTGTGTCTAAGACTTGCATTTACGCTGTAAGTGACTGTTGACTGCTGGATTGTGTTTATCTGAAGTTTTTATCGACTCATCCTGTAAATATATGTAAAATAGCTGTAAATAAAATTGTTTGGGCTGTCCTCAAGTAAAGTCCATTCAATCCGAACCCGCTACGCTAAAAACGATTATTTTATGAGGAATCATGCCGAAGAATTATTTTGTGTGGCAATAAACTAATTTCTTACATTACCATATCCCACTCCCCCCGGAAACACTTCAGAAAGAGGGTGAGATGACTCCGGCATGTTGCCTGGATTTGGCCACCCTGGGGGGTACAAAAATAGGTGGGGGTCTCATTCCTACCATCGATGACGGGACGTACTTCCTATGGAAAGGGTTGTACCGTGGTCGATGATGGCCTTCAGGACTCAACCACAGTTCTCACCAGTGTTGCTGTTGCGGTGGTCAGATAATTCAGTTTTATTCTTTATCCATGTACCTGAGGGAGGGTCGGAGAGTCAGTGATATGACTTCTCAAATTATTGTAACAGCAAAATTCTGTTACACCATTTTTAATGATGACTTATATTCAAGTACTATCAGATGAATATGTTTAGATGTTGAAAATTTAGGATTATTCTTAAAATGATTGGTAAAAGAGTAATTGTTTGCCAAAAGTCTGTTGAATATTTTTAATGGGGTAAAATTGAATGTTATGAAACAGCTCCCCATATTATATACTTGTAGCTAGCATTACTTATTCTGTAAAAAACTGCTGCAACAAATAGTTTCATTTCATGTAGATTTTTCTTCGCTCCCTTTTTAGATATGCTCTTAGTAGAACCCATTGAAGGAGACGATGCACAGATGCCATCACCTGATCAATTAAAAAGGAAGATTATCCTTATGGTAAGAAGATATTATCACTCTTTAGAGAAGCTTATCATTATTTTAATGGAATATGTAATTTTGAAAGAGGATTATTCCCATTTTTAGAAATTTTAAAGAAGAATCATTTTTTTAACATAATTATAATTTTTATAGAAGCCCAAAGTAAAAAATACATTTCTATTAAGAGAAGATCCATTTTCAAAACGCACCTAGGTTTTTGAGAGATAAGTCCATTTTAACTTGCAAATGCACAGAGTTATAGGAAATAAAGGATAAAAAATAAATATTAATGTTAGCTTTAATAGATGTACATATATTTTAGATAAGATAAATAAGAGAAAAAGTTCAGACGCATCGTGCATTGTAGTTGCACAATTGGCAATTACGCACTGATAGGACTTCCTGATGATTCAAATATTCTTAGAGTTATATTCATTTTACTTGAGTGACAAGATTTCGGGATTTGGAACAAACAGTTGGAAGCCATCTTATTTTTATTTATAAATTTTAAATATTATTCTACTGAGATAAAGCAATTGTTATTACGTTTTATTTGTTTTTCGAAATGGAATTCATAAAATACATTTACTACTAAATAATGGGCCCACTCTTAAAGAAAGCTTTCATTAGCTTTAGTGATACTTATTTCAAAGGAAGCTACACGTCAAATTTTGAAATGAGCAACATCTCGATATGTGGAGTTTCTTAGTTTGATTAGGTTTATAATTGTAAATTATTAAAGAAATTTTAGATAGTTAATAAATACGTGTCAGTGGGAATGCGAAGATAATGCAAAAAAAGATGATATATTTCAGAAATGAGAGCTGGAATGTGATCCATTCAGAAAGTGTGATAACGGATGGTCAAGGTCTAATTTTTATATAGAGTACACAAATCAATCGTCGATAAGGGAGTGCGAATCCAACAAAAACTGAATTGGGAGCAACAATCCCTTTCAAAATGGCACATTTCTGTTTTTCTTACATTTATATTCTAAATGGTAACCTCTGAATTTGAGATCTTATTAATAGCCCGTGATATTATTTTCATATAATACTCTATCGTTAGCCTTATAAGCCAGATAACATCTACGATACCAAAGTCGACTTTTGTATAATGGTCATAATACTCGGCTACAGGCCCTAGCTTCGCTGGTTCGTACCATGATCTTCAATCTCTACATTGGTGACCTTGACAACTCAACCTCCTTCAACAGTCGTGGCGACATCTACCCTCAGCAAAAATCGTCAGACTCAAGTGACGAGCAAGCAGCAACTCGCCATAACGCTTGAGGCAATACAGAATCATTTGCTTCTCCATCGACTCACTGGTGGGGGAATACTGTAGCGTTAGCCTTATAAGCCAGATAACATCTACGATACCGAAGTCGACTTTTGTATTATGGTCATGTTACTCGACTACAGGCCCTAGCTTAGCTGGTTCGTATCGCTACCTTCAATCGCTACAGTTCGTATTATTATCTTTCTCTACTGAATATGAAATGAATATTAGGAGTTTTATTATTTTAATATTTATTTAGGGTTATTAGAGACGATACAAATTAATCAGAATCTAGGGAGACAAAAAGCTTTTGCTTACACATCCAAAACATCCTGTAAACGCCATTCACAGACAAAAGTAAAATAATAAACCTCCCTTGTATTTGTAACATCAGCTTTTCTTTTTTATGCATACCATCTTGTGTGGGGAAAGGCAAAGACAAGCATTAATGTGTAAAATATATTTATCAGGATTAGAAAGACGAAGCATTGCTGGACTAACATAAAACACTTAAAAAGATGCATGAGCGTGAATGGCACATCTTACCGTCTCACTGCCAAACTCTCCTCTGGCAATATGGCGGGAAATCATCATATGATCAATGACGAAAAATGGCGCCATACAGGATATGAGATTTGTTAACAGTTCTCTCAATCCACTTCGATTTTATTTGATGTAATATGAATTAAAGTGGGTTTTAAAGATTGTTAATAGAAACACTAATTAATCAATACTCGTTTTTGCGAATATTATAATTTTATTACTGTACAAACTCGCCTCAAAATTACCAATGCTTTTTTTAAGTAGCTGTAAATGCTCACAATCTTGATTCATGTCACACATTTAAATGTTTTTCCTTGCATTGGTTTTTAATTTGTAGTTATAACTTGATCTCTTTTGCTTATTTAAGTACATTATTAATTGTATCTGGTTTAGAGCTATGCAAACAAAATAATAAAATTTTCTGAAGTTCAATTAGGATTTTTAAAAGTGTTTTTAGTTGATTTTCTTTTCCTTCTTCAGCACAAAAAAATTCCGGATGAAATGGATGAAAGAATGATTTTGGAAATGAATGAAGATGTAAAAATATTGGAAATGAATGAAGGTATAAAAATATATTATATATATAACTATAGCATCTATATGTTTCGACGTTTAATAGTTTAGAAAACAAAAATCTATGGAAATAATTTTAAGTATGAAACTAAAATTTACACATAGGAACTTACATTTTTATGGAAGTAAAATTTACAAGTGGAATGTATGAAGTAACACACGGAAATTTCTACGGAAGTACATATAGAAACTTAAGTTTTTACGGAAGTAAAACTTAAATATAGAAACTTACGCTTTTATGGAAGTGAAATTTACTTATAGAATCTTACATTTTTATGGAAGTAAAATTCAAGTATATACACTCACTTCCAAAAGTTATTTTCAAAGATGTAAAATGCAAAAAAAAAAAAAAAATACTGCTTTCATTGATACAAAATTCGGCAGGAAAGTAGCATATATATTTATGCATAAAACAAAATCCATAATTATATACAGAAATGAAAACAATATTAAATTTTTATAAGTTATCAGATAATGATATATTAAAGACTTAAACAGAATTATGTATAAAGTAAAAATAAACAGCTTAAAATGCAAAAAAGGACATTAATAGGGTATGTGATTCTCCCCCCTTCATCTGTACACAAAGTTTACACCTTGTGACCATGCTTTCTATTACATGGGCAACCACCGCAGAATTAAGCAATCGCCATTCTTCTTGTACAGCAGTTTCAGGCTCAAAAGAAATGGCTGGAGGTGGGAAACGAGAAAATATAGCACGGTCGAGAGCATCCCAAAGATTTTCAATGGGATCAAGGTCGGGCGAATATGCTGGCCACTCCAATACGCGCAGTCCCTTCACTTTCCAGGTATTCATCGACGATTTGAGATCTATGGGGACGTGCGTTATCGTCCATTAAATCAAAAGCAGGGCCAACTGCTGCAGCTTACAATCTCACAATGGGTTCTAGGACTTCATTTCGATAACGGGCAGCCGTCACAGAACCCCGTTTAAAGATATGCAGGTCAGTGCGGTGTACTAATGAAATCCCTGCCCACACCATAATGCTTCCTCCTTGGAATGCGTGATGTTCGGTGATGTTTTGGGGCTGATTGCGTGTTTCTTGTTCACGTCATATCCTTACACGCTTGTCGTCTGGCTGCAGAGCAAATCTTGACTCATCAGTAAACATGACATTGCCCCAGTCAGACACAGTCCAATTGACACAGTCCAATCCCGGCACCACTTTAATCGTGCCCTTTTTGATTGGATGGATAGAGGAGTCCGAACTCGAGGTACCCGGGCGTACATTCTACTCATATGTAATCTTCGGCGTACAGTAGCTGCAGATATCGCCTTACCAATGAACGCTATAACCATAGATGTCACACGTGTGGAGGTCGCTCTGCGATTCCGCTTGACTACAATAGCAATGCATCGATCTTCCGCGGGGGTTGTAACTCTTGGGCGACTGGCTGCGGGCCTTCGGACAACTGTTTGTGTGGTTTGGAATTGTGTCCATAAGCGTGAAATTGCAGAATGATGAATTCCGAAGAAAAGAGAAACATCTGTGATCGACTGTCCTGCTTCAATGCGCCCCACAGCACGGCAGGGCTCAGAACCTTCCAATCGTCTTCTGGAAGCTAGATGAAGTCATAGAAACACGTACGTCTTGAAAACAAGTTGTACGAAAGTTTTAAACATCTTCTATCAGCACTCACAGTCAACTTCTGTAACCCTTCATAAAGCTGTCTTCTTATAGGACTGCCCTTTTTGCATATTTCTTCACATGAAAGCGCGATTGGCGGTTACCTAGCATATTTGCATACTTCCATCTACCTCTTCAGCGAGTTGCATCCTCTTCAATTCTGATTGGCTTCCGGAAATTATCATTTTCCTCTCCTTGCTTAACTTTTGGAAGTAAGTGTAATTAACAATTTTGGGCTGCATTTCTTGGACATTTTCAACTTTTAAATTTAATTTTTTATCATGTCAGAACATGATGTGGTTTTTAGGATGAGGTTTTTGGTATCAACAAAAATCCGTAAGCGAAAATTAAAAATTTTATTATCTGTACGAGCATCTCAAAAAATCAACTTTTAATACCACGATGCCATTGTATTTACAAACTCTCTGATTAAAAAAAGTTAATGACTACAGCAAATAAAACCTGGAAAATATTATTTTGAGCATTTGATTACATGAAATGAAATAAATAGGAAATGTGATATAGTCTTTTAAAAACAATAAATACGAGACAAAGTTTTTTGATCGTTTGCCAAACTAAAGTGACTCATTCAATGAAACAATTAAACTGAATAAATAAAAATATAGTTTAACTTGCACGAGAACGTGGGGCTTGGCCGTTCAAGAAATGATGTTCTGACGTGATACATTGAAATGTGCATAGCAGATTTCATTTTAATTTATTATTTATTTTATTAAATGGCGAAAATTAAAAGAAATTTTAGCTATTTTATTCAATTTGTTTGCAGATAACTTCTAAAATACAGAGAGGTAATGCAAATTTGATTATTTAACAAAAACGAAGATTTCTGCCTTTTTTGGTACTGAAAATTTTTCCTTCTTTAAAATTATAGGTTATTATATTAAAATCTTTGTATATATATTAAATTATTAATTATATGTTAAAATCTTTGCTCATATGTCGGGGGAGAGAGAATAAGATCGCCCAAGCAAACGACGCCAGTATCATAAAAACAAAAACTGTGAACTGTGTGCGGATCTTACTGCTAACGTAAGTTAAGAAGATGCGGAAATATCATTTTTTACTACAAATGCTTCGACAAGCGGTGATAATAAAAACTATTGACTGAAAAATCATCTGTATAAAGTTGATTATAAGCTAACGATAAATTTATTTCCATGAAGTTTTGTGGTCTAAATTATCATTATTTAATAACGAAACATATGCCTCAATTAGTAGGTAAAAGCTATGTTTAATTAATATTTATGCTCAAGGAGGAATATTCAATACAATGTCAGATCTAAAATATAAAAGATCAGGAATAATGATCGATAAAATATATTCTTAAATCTACTTGATATTATACAAAATGATGAATAAAGAGCATTACGCTTTCGTATATTTTAGAAAAACATATTTTCGTACGATGCTGTTGATATTAAGTCATACAAAAGTTTAAAATTACCTTCAAAATGATAAAAGAAGGAGCTTGTTAGCAATTAATCAACAGAGAAGAAAAAAAAATCAACAACGAAGAAAAAATAACAAACTCCTCTTGGGGGAAAAAAAGAGAACTTTAAAAAAATTTAAAGTAAATGAAAACGCAGATTGAATCATAAAAAAATTAAAACTTTTGCCTCTAAAAGTAAAAGAAAACTATATAAATAAATTTTTTACATGGTTATGATTATATTTTTTTGTGAGATTTATCTTAATTTTTTAGGTCGTTAAAAATTTTTATTTTTAAAAATGTTTTCAAGTAAGCAATGCATTTGTCATCCATTAATTTTTTTAAATAATATTTTTTTATTATTAATGGTTCAAGCACTTCTTGTGAAATTTCATTTCATTATTCAATTAATCAAACTATTTTTTCTCTGTGTCTGTGTTTGTCACGAATCATTATTCAAGAAGTTCAGCTTTTCTTTTTTTTGTCTATGCCAGTGTCATATCATCATTATTAAAAAAATTATTAGTATATCATCTTAAAAAAATAATTTCTTTTGTTTTCAACTGACGTTAATTTAAATACCTCACAACTTTTCATTTTATTTACATTGGAAATTTCTGACGATTGATTTAACAAAATGGCTATTTTATATTAAAATGAAGTAATCAGGAAATTTTTTTTAACTTTTTAAAATTTAATTTTTTAATAATGTTTATTTAATTACCAAGCTTATTTGTTGGGTAAATTTATATTGTTTTTATAGAAGATTTTTTACCTCTATTCGAAGCAGCATAGCGTAATACAATTCTGTTCTTCATGTATCTACGTTTATTTTATTTTTTAAATTTCTTCTTCATTCCATAGCCTTAACTTGCATGTAGAAATATAATTGATTTCATTACAACGCGCATGTCCTTTCGCCAAACCAACTCGGCTGGTGTTAAGCTCTTCGACACCGTCGCCAATCGCTCTCCCTTCCACACTTTCAGCGCGTTCGCCCGCTTGTAACAATATTCAATATTTGGTAGATCTTCCACCTGTGGCATTTACAACCTTAACCCTCCGGGCATACTTTCCACAAGTTTTCGGATGATGGATGGTGGTATTTTCTTTCACTGTGCTAGCAGAAGACATGCAAGTTCGTTCATCGATTTTCAGTGGTTGCTGCAGCCCTTAATAATTCGGCGATACAACATGGCCCAGATGTTTTCTATTGAATCCATTTCTGGATTCTTTGTTGTTGGTTTACCCCAATGTCATCATACTAATCCATGGTGAGCCTCACAACATGACATGTTGAGTTGCCATCCTGAATATAACAATGGCCCAGAGTGCCACAATGTAAAAAAGCTCAGTATTGTCCATAAAATGTAATAGGAGTCTGTATTGAGCTTACCATAAATTGGAAACAAGGAAGATCTGCAGATCGTAATCCCCCTTTTCCAAACTTTACAATTGGCATTATACATTCTGGTAAAAGGCACGCCAAATCTAGAGTCTGCCATTCGGCTGGTAGAGATCGAATTTTGATACTTCACTCCAGAGAACATGAAAAGTTGCGTTGCCATCCTGAAAATAACAATGACCCAGCTTGCCACAATGTAAATAGCTTAGTATTGTCCAGAAAATGTAAATAGGAGTCGGTATTGAGCTTACCGTAAATTGGGATCAAGGAAGATCTGCAGATCGTAATCCACCTTTTCCAAACTTTACAACTGGCATAATACAATATGGTAAAAGGCTATGTCCTCGCTCACGCCATCCTAGAGTCTGCCATTCGGCTGGTAGAGATCGAATCTTGATTCTTCAATCCAGAGAACCTGTTTCCCTCATGAATGGTGGAATTTCGAGATGCCTTGCACCACTTCAATCGAACAACACTGTTGAATTTTGTAATCAAAGATACACGGTGGCACGACCATGGTAACTAAGCAAGTGTTTTTCCTTGTGGGAACAAAATAACAGTCTCGGATGCGTGTTGGAATTCCAGGAGTATATGGGACATCCTTTTTGTGAGGCTTTTCCCAATTTCTTTGAGCTTCACTTCTCGGTTTCTTTTATTTTCCTGGGTCTGTGCGGTCGAAGCGTATTCCAAAAATAACCACTTATCTTTCACTTCTTAATATTGAAAGCTACAGTCGATTCTGGAAAGTTTAATTGAGTAGATATGTTCCTTAAGAATCGGCCATCTCTATGATATTTGACAATTGCATCCTTCTCAAAGTCAGACAGCTCTGAATTTTACGGTATTATGCATGCGACTAGTGCCAATGCTTTTTCTACACGATATTGAAATACAGAAGACTTGACGTAGATCAAGGCGCCCTATATCTTCATGTACATGAGTGTCCAAATACTTAATGGCAGGCAAGGCATTTGAATCAAATACTTAACTTTAAACAAAACGCTCTACCCTATAAAGCACCAAATGAAACAAACAGACACCCATTTGCTTTTATTATTATTAGATATTAATTCAAGCTGAAGAGTTTAATATTATTCCTGTATATCTTAAAAATGATTGTTACTGTAGGTGCTTATTTTGATGACAGTGATGCTGTGAAAATTGGTACTCTTTACCTTGGGCATCCAGAATGTGAGAAATGGAAGCCTTACTTTTTTGTACTGAAGCAAAACAAGCTGTATTTTGAGGAAGAATTAGAAGGCTCCGAAGAGGAAAATGAAGGTGATAAAGGCAGTGATATGCAAACAGAAAAGGTATAAAAATGAATTGTTTCCATTCTAATTTTTCACCAAAGCTGATTTAAACCTTGGTAGGATACACTTAAAAATAAACCTGCATTGCGAACCTACAACTTGGAACAAAATTGATTTTTCCCGCGTTTTAGCTGTGTAGGCGTATATGCTTGTATTTTTTCACTACTAAATATATGCCTTCTTCCTAGTTTATTTAATTTTGGTATTTTAACTCAATAGATGGCGCTGAGATTGTTATATTTATTTCTTATGATAATGAGGCAATGTGGCTAAGCACTCATAGGTTTATTTTATTCCCAAAGTTTTAAATAGTTTTACTCTTAACTAATAAGTTTTTCGTTTTTATATTTTATAAATTTTTTTTTGATAAAATGGCCTTTTTGGTTTGATTTGATTCAATTTTGCCTTAATCTTGCTTAGATAAATAAAATTAAAAATAATTTTGCTTGTTATTCGATGATTTATTGTTTTTAATTTTGCGATATTTTGTACGATTGTTGTTCTAATTTTATCCACAAAACTTTAATTTGGGGGGGATTTCGGGTTACGAAAGTTCAATAATTTGGACGAAAATCTGACCCCTCACAGAAAAAAGTCCTTGGTTTGAATCCGTCTAAGAATGAGCCTAGAAATATCTTGAGGTCCTATTCTTCATTTTTGTTTCTTTTTGGTTTGCTTTTTGTATTTAAGTTAATATTTATTCCTATTATGGCATATTTAGAAACTTATTCTTAATATGGTAATATTTTTAAAAATTTATTTCATTCTCCTATGGTTAAAACTAAGTTATAAAGCTTTGAATATCGTTATTTCAGATAATTTTAGAACAATTTAGTTTTCTGCTTTGAGCAAAGTTCGACAATTAGTGATTGACATTTGCTCGAGCTGATCGTCGATTGAGTTAAAATAAGGAAATTCAAAGTTTCATAACTGAATCAGGCTTAATCGTTGATGAAGGATACCTTTTTTTGTTTCTAATGTCCGTGTTTCAAAAATAACTAAATAACTATAATTAATAAATGTATACGAAAATATATAAAAATATAGCCTAAATATTTTCAAAAATTCATTTATCGATGCAACCTATATAAAATAAACTTACGTGAAACAATTCTATAATTGAAAGTATAAACCAATCTCTAAGAATTTAAATAGTAATTAATGGATTCCGAATTTTGGGTATTATTTATAGTTAATTCAGATATTTAAATTTATATGCTAAAATTACTTTTCAAAAATATCATTTATTATTAAATTAGTGTTATCTGTAAGAAATCTGAAAATAAAACGTTGATAAGAAACTCGGTGACCACTTCGGTGGCAACTTAAAACGCCAATCGGAATCTGAGGTATTATTATTGGCATATTTTCATATTTACTGAGTTCTGAAATTTTTTAAAAGGGTAAATTCTTTTACCCTTTTGATTTCTACAAGCCTTGGATCAGTTAAAATGCGAACTTTTTACAATTTGCTTAATATTCGAAAATCATGGGCAAAAATGCTGTTTTAGGCGAGGGGGTGGGTGGGAGATAGGTTTTCCATTATATGTGCAATGCTTATGCTTAATATCTTTACTAAGAGTTACAGAACAATGATACAAACTTTAGATTTATAAATTTATTGTTTATTAATATTGTATTCTTTAGTATATTATTATCTTATATCATTATCTCATATTATAATTTTAGTATATTCTTCGTTTATTAAATTCTTTAGTTAGCAAATGGTGATAAGTTGTAATAAAAGGTATTTTGGGTGCGCATACTAAGTACGACGGATATATATATATTTTTCATGGCACTTGCAAGGGACAAGATCGCCTGAACCGGTATTCGAACCTGGGAGGCTCGATCACGGGGAAGATGTGCTCCCTCTATGCCAGGATGCCGACAAGAAAGATATATGCATCTATTAACATGCATGCAAAATATATATGCCCAAAAAT
>JAOUZG010051221.1:4904-21385 GCA_026289955.1 Argiope argentata
TCAGTCCAAGATTACTATTGGTATGGAGATGAACAGTTGCTCTTTTCCACCTACGTGTGGCACTTGGAGCATTTTCAAAGGAATGTCTCAACGATTTCCGGTCGTGACCCTTTCTCGGCCGACGGTAGCGAAGAGAACGGTCCGAATTTCTTGGTGTCGGGGCTCTCTCTACCCTCTCCCCTTTGACTGCTGATTCAAACCGGAAGTGATGAGCGCCCTCTCGTGGAATTAATTTGCCACATTCATATAATAATATAACGAGCATTTCTAGATGATTTTTTTTTTCATTTTTAAATGCTTAATCCTGTTCACTTAGTTGCAGGCTTAAAACTGAAATAATTCGATGCACGTGTTAGACATGACAATGTTTACGAAGGGGTTAAAAAATCGTATGGAAATTTCTGAAAGTAAAAGATGATAAATTGCTGTATGCAACCTGCCTTTCGATTATAAGTCATGCATACTCTATATTCTATTGTCTACATATTATTTTTCGTAAAATTATATTTTATGTTTTCAGATAAAGTTTTAGTAAAAGAAATGGATAAAAACTATTTTATAAACCATAAATTTCCTTAATTGTAAAATATTGATTATAAAAACTAAAATACCTTCACATTTACATTCTTATACATTCAAATAAATTCTGCATTTTTAAGAAATCCCTATTGTAACATTTTTAGCCGTGTTTCACAGAAAGCGTTTAAAAAAATCGGTATTGCATAGGAAGGATATAGATAAATGCGTGTTTGTGTCTCTCAAAAAATATATACTTTTAGGAATTAAAAAGTAATATTTTGAGCAAATGGAATGACTTGAAATGTTAAATTTTAAACTTATAGCCGATAAAAATGCCTTAAAAATATTTTATAATGAAAATAAAATTTATAATGTAATGATTTAAAATGAGCCAATTTCTACCGATTTAAAAAAAATTGTATACCTTAACATAATTACTGAGCCAAATATCAAATTTGCTGAATATTCTTTAACGATAATTGCGTTCTAAATAAGAGAGAAGGGGGGAAATTCGCTTGAAGTTTACTAATATCTTCTCAACGCGAAATTAATAATAATTGACATTACTACTCTAAAAAAAGGAAGGTAATCGATTTTGTTGGGTCACAAGTAATAACTATTATAGATTCTGAGTATTAACTACTGTGAATTCTTTAGCAATAATAGATAGAACTATTTCATTCTGAGAATTTGTTATTGATTAAGAGCATATATAAAAAATTAAGAGATTTAGCGCAAAAATTGCAAAGCTTTCTCAAGTATTAAACAAACATATATATACATCAATCAAAATTACTAATTTAAATACGTCATGCCTTTTGTTCTGGCACTCATGTATGTATATGTAATTCTCAGCTGTCTTATGAGTACAAACATTTCCACACTAAATTATTATTCTCAAAAGAAATTGTTTTGAAGAAAGACTGAAATTAATTTTTAAATTAAATACACTTCATTTTTGGAGAACTGATGCCTTCTTAAATGATATAGATGAAAATATAAAAAAAATTTAAATCAATTTTCTTTAAAACATGTCAGTTTTTTCTATAAGAATTAAGATTTAAAATGTGAAGGCATTAGAAAAGTATTATTTAAAATGAAAATTCATTCAGATACTTTTCCATTTGTTTTTCAAAATGTGTTAAATATGAAACAAAGCAATGTTCAAAATTCCTATTGTTTAAAATTGGTGCGTGGGTAAAAGGGTTACTGAAAATTAGTAAATGTTTTGTGCTTGGGAGGTCTGTCTTTCATTCGCCCTCTTCGTGGGTTCACATCGCATTTTACCTTCTTTTAGGACTCCATTTCCGGGAAAAACTATCTGAAGAAAAAGATCAATATCTTTCTTTTAAATAGGCAATTACCGAACACATGCGGAGAATTGAATAGGTTTTTTCTCTATGACTCTTTCTGATATTTCCAGTTTTATTTTGTTTTCGGCTTATTGCTTCTTTAACCCTCTCGATGCCAGCCGGGCGTTTTGGAAATTTACCCCCAAACCTCCAAGTCAGTCGGTTTGGGGCGTTTGTTTGCGTTTTAGGGGAGATGGCTTTTAAAAGCGGCTGCTGTGTTACGCACTGCAGGAGATTCGTTTTATCACTGGCGAGCGCGGCTTTTTCACAGATGATTCCCCTGTGCCTTAAGGAGGTAGAGGTGGGGAGGGACTCACAAAATAGGTTGTTTGCACAATGTTGTGTTTTGAAAGGGCTTTAAGTTTCTATTTCAAGGTGTTGCTATCTCAAAATTGGTAAGATTTTATAGCTACTTATAAAGAAGTTTTCCACAGAGATGTTCTCTGTTAACGATGAATGATATATAAGCATTCCGAAACGTAATTTTTTTCCTTCGGATAAACATTATAAGCTCGTTTTAAATATTAATACTACTATAAAGGTATAAAGAAATACTATTGCATTTACTTTGTGACCTATTTACATAGTAACTTTCTCAGAAAACGGGTAGAGACTCTTGTTACTGTGGAGGACAATCGTTTCATATTTCTAGCTACTAAATCTATCATGAAACGGTCGTCAGAAGTTTAAATGCCGGGGACAAACGACATCTTTCAAACAGCATTACCCCCCCCCAAATTAGATTTTACTTTCCCCCTCCTTAGAGTGAGATAAGCTTTAGAAATGGTGCGTTCCTTGCCCGAATGTCATTCTGCAAATTTTTCTTCAGTTGTGAATTTCTACTCTTTATTATACAAATTGTGAATCGCTTTTTTATCAGAGTAATTTTTTATTAGAACAATTTTACCTGCTACTGATGAAGTGACAGTGATCTGTTAAACGAAGATGATGGTTGCCCAAAAAATAATGTTTTAGCTGTTTTGATGTTTTACATTTTCTTGAATTTCATTTATTTTTCTTGCTTCATTGTAAAATGAAGGTTTAAAACTATCACATCTATTTCCTGCTTTATTTTGATGTAACAAAAAATTAAGCAGTAGCATATGTCATTTTATCAACTATTGACAAACGATTGTTTTAATGACATTTTAAGTTTTATGAAAAATAAGGATTTTTCTTTTGTAGATATTTGTTCTAACTTTTATTTCAATGATTGAAAAGTGATTTATTAAAATTTGTGCGTGATACACTCATGCGTAAATTTATGGAAACTTAATATGGAACGTTTGTTCTAAAATTCATTTTCATTGTGAATTCATTTATTTTTCTAAATTCTAAAATTCATTTTATTTCATTGTAATTAGATCTTGTCTTAACAATACTAAAGAAAAAGTAAATAACATTTTAAAATCCGAAATTATGCTTGAAAAATCTATCATGACGGTTTATACCAAAAGAAGTAATATTTATGACAAACTAAAGTAAAATGCTCAGACTAGAAACTGAAGGAATGTGTTTGCGATATATATTTCACTGAGTAATTTTCCCCCTAAATTTATTGAGCAATTTTTAATATCAGTATTAAATAATGTTTAAAAAATGTTATTTGATTTATCGAATTGCTTTTATAGATAAGATAGAAATATTTTTAAATATATATTTATCTCACACTCCTTTTCGATTATTTTAGCAGAAACAAGAATGTATAAGCTTTCGGAAACAAAACATGAAAACATTTTTAAAAAATTAATTGAAGGTAAAAAATTCATTCAAAATTCAAAATAATGTTTTATATTCAAAAATTCAATGAGAGTAACAATATATATTAAATAAAGTTGATACTGACGGCAAAAAGTAAAAGAATTCTCAACTGAATGTTAAAAGAACAAATTTTAGAAGTGTCTTTCAAAAGGCGCTTGTTTTCACATTTTTTTTTAAATTCAAGGTATGCTTTCATTTTAATATTAAATAAAGATTTAAAACATTATCTCGTCTGTCACTAAGTTGAATTGACATCTGAACCATGTAAAAAATATTCTAATTGCATTCATTTATACAATATACACGTCGCATACTATTATAATGTAAAAGAAATTGCCTTCTAATATCTATATTATTATTTAGTTTTGACAATACAATATTGTATTAATATTTTAAAAGTATATCGGGGAAAATTAAAAAAAAATTATAATGTTTTTGAAATTGGCATTAATGCCAGTATTTATTTCAATGGTTTGAAATCTAATATAAATTTTCTAAAAACTATTTTCGAAATTATATTGTTAAAAAAAATTGTCAAATATTTGGCGATGAAAAAAATACCCCATAAAGTCGATGAACGAAACGTTTCACGCTAAAAAGCATCAACACATTAGAACACTTCGACCGGTTGAAAATGCAACTCCTTCTCTGAAAACCGCAAAGCAATAGCTCAAAGGGGAACTGTGACAGATTTATTACTTCGGACCCCAGGAAGTAACTGCCCCTCAGCTTGGAAGAGCCCATGTCGTCCAGAGACACCCGAGAAAGTCTGGATGTTAAAGGGAGTGCTTCTTGAAAAGGGCTTGGAGGTTAAAGAATTAAAAGCTGTAGTTTTAAATAAAAAAAAATTGATATGAGACTAATTTTATTTTATTATTTACTAAATTTGAAATTGATAATTTTTAAGAATCTCTTTTTAAAGCCACTGGTGAATATATTTGATTCATTAATCTTCATTGTATTATTGTAAATTTTAATTCAAAATGTTCTCAAAACATAATTTATCTGACTTAATGTGAAAAAAATAAATGATTTTAAAATACGAAGTCGCTGGAGACTATGCGATTTTATGCAAAAAAGAAACCTCATAAAATATTCTGAAAATCGTTTCAAATGACATTTGGATGGGCACTAGGGATTTTTTTTAACTGATTTAAAATTTTATTCCAGGCAATGATATTGTTACAAGCGAGCGGAACGCACGCCAAAGGTGAAAACATTGGCGGCGCGTCAGAAGGCGCTCTGCACCAGCCGAGTTGATTTGGCGGGAGTAATATTCTGGTAACCCCGAGAGAAGTCTGGCTGCGCCGAGGTTTTTCTCCCTTACCGTCGAAGCCTCTCGGAACATCCGCCGTAGCACCGCCACGCTTTCGCCCGACTATATAAGAGGCAGGTTGCCTCTTCCTGCGGTGGATCGCTCAAAGTAGTGAATCTCTCTTGAGAAGAGAAGCGTTTCGCTTACTTGTAGCTTTTCGCTCGTTATTAGTGAGCGGTGTTTGCGTTTGCTGTTAACGCTGTGTTATTGAGCTCGCTGTGATTGACTGTTGCTGTGCTATACTATAGCTGTTTTGCAAACCGTGTTTATTGTGCGTAAGACTTGTATTTACGCTGTAAGTGACTGATTATTGCTGAATTGTGTTTTCTGAAGTTTTACTTTCCCAAGTCATCCTGTATATACCTGTAGATAGCTGTAAATAAATTTGTTTGTGCTGTCCTCAAATAAAGTCCATTCAATCCGAACCCGCTACGCTAAAAACGTAACAACTGGTGTCAGAAGTGGGATTGAATGGTGAAAACTAGAGCGATGGAGGAAGCAGATAAAGCAAAATTTGAACAGCTTTTTGCTTTCATTAAAGAAATGAAAGAAAAGCAAGAGAAGATGAAGAAGAAGATAGAACAAGGGCAAGAAAAGATGGAGAAGAAGATAGAAGAAGGGCAAGAAAAGATGGAGAAGATAGAACGAGGGATAGAACAAGGGCAAGAGAAGATTGTTGAAGCAATCAATTCCAAAGTAGATGCTTTGGCGGAAAAGGTTCAAGAGAACGAAACAAAGATTCACAATATTCAGCAGAGTTGTGAGCAGAATTGTGAAAATCTACGTAGAGCTGAAGAGAAATTTGATGAAAGATTGAACGCATTTGCACAAGAATTTGAGGAAAAATTGAAGAGAATGGAAGGTGCACAGATAAAACCTGAAAACCAATCTCCGAATGTTCGAGAATCTGGCATAGCTCAACCTGTGCCTGCTATTCCTAAATCAAGCATTAAAGTTTCAACGTACGACGGAAAAACATCTTGGCAAGTCTACAAGACTCAATTCTCCATCGTCGCAGAAGCCAATGGTTGGGATCCAGTCACGAAGGCTCGTCAACTAGCTGCATCACTACGGGCTGAAGCTGCTGATATTTTGAAAACTGTTCCCGAAGATCAACATCTGAACTTTGATGCTCTTTCAAACGCTCTGGAGCTGCGCTTCGGAGAAAAGTGCCTCAAGGACTATAGCCGTCTTCAGTTAAAGACCCGGCAACAACGATCGAATGAAAGCCTGCAAGAGCTTGCAGCTGATGTAGAGAGGCTCTCCCATCTTGCCTTCTCCGACTGTCCTGCCGAGGTATGGGAAACACTGGCCCTGTAGTATTTCATCGACGGTGTGAGGGATCCAGAGATACAAAAGTCCCTGCGAATGGCTGAATTGAAGGACTTGAAATCAGCTTTGGTTTACTCAATGAAATTTGAAGCAGCTCAGCAAGCTTCACGGAGGGATCGCCACTCAGTAAGAGGTGCTACGGTTCAAGATGTATCAGACTCTTCGATGCAAAATCTAACTGAAGTGGTAAAAACAATTTGCCAGGTTATCCGGAAAGGAGATGAAAGGCCCAATAAACATGGCCAGAGAACTGTGAAATGTTGGAAATGCGGTGACGAGGGCCATGTTCAAAGGAATTGTTCAGCCCGCTTAAATAAACGGGCTAAAGACCCTTCTCAAAACAACCAGGAAAACTAGAATTTGGCGGTCTCGCGGGGCGGAGGTTGCCAGATGAAGAAAAGCCCCATTTTGGAATTTTACAGATATCTTCCAGAGGTGGCGGTGAAAATGGTTTATTCGTCGAAGCCTTCATCAACGGAGCTCCCTGCCGAATGACCGTTGACACAGGAGCCAACGTAACCGTCATGCGAAGAGATGTTGCAGAACAACTCGGAAGGAAAATTCTCTGGACACCGCCCTGCGTCACCCTCCAAACAGTCACTGGTGACAAAACCCCGATTATTGGAAAAATGAATATTGTGATAAGATTTGGAAATGCTACTTATGACCATGCTGTTTATGTAGCGGAAATTACAGATGATTTTATACTTGGACTGGACTTTCTGAAGAAATATGATTTTGTGATTGACTTTAAAAATAACTCCCTGCACTCCACATCGGAAGACGTGACTCTTTTCCATTTAGGTTCTGGAGGAGTAAATACATGCCATCAGATTGTTGCTTCAACAGACTTTGTCATCCCAGCTAGAAGAGAAATGATTTTAGAGGGATCTACTGGCGAAACGGAGAATTTTCGGTTTGGTGTTGTTGAATTTTTCAGCGACGGGAGCCTTCCAAGTGGAACGATGGTGGCCTCCAGTCTTGTAGATCTCTCGAAAAAGAATGTACCCGTCAGGGTTATCAATGTTAGTAATAAATCAAAATTAATTAAGAAGGGTGAAGTTCTAGCTAAATGCTCTCCAGTTACCTGTATCGAGAAGAATTCCCACTTAACATCAAAGGAGTCTTCCGACTTTTTGAGCCTGGAATTACTTAAAGACACTGAATTGGTGGAAGAGCAAAGAGTTGCTGCAGGAAGAGTTATTGATGAATTTAAAGACTTGTTCTCCCAAACATCTGATGATGTTGACAGAACAAAGTTAACGCAACACCGAATCAATACTGGAAATCATCCTCCTATACGACAGAACGCCAGAAGATTGCCATTTGCCAAAGTGGAAGAGGTGAAAGAATTGTTAAATGACATGCAAGTAAAGGACGTCATCGAACCTTCGTCTAGTCCTTGGGCCTCTCCCATCGTTTCGGTCCGTAAGAAAGATGGTTCTACAAGATTCTGTGTAGATTACCGGCGACTGAATGACATCACGAAGAAAGATTCGTACCCTCTTCCCCGAATCGATGATACACTAGATACACTCTCCGGGAACGAGTGGTTCTCCACTCTCGATCTGAAGAGTGGATACTGGCAAGTGGAGATCCATCCTGACGATCGTGAGAAAACAGCGTTCACAACTGGAGGACATGGACTGTGGCAATTTAAGGTCATGCCTTTTGGCCTTTGTAATGCGCCAGCAACTTTTGAACGCCTAATGGAGACAGTTTTAAAAGGACTTACTCCAGAAGCTTGCCTCGTTTATCTTGATGACATCATCATAGTCGGACGGAATTTTGAAGAGCATCTTTGTAATTTAAGAAAGGTTCTAGATAAATTAAAAGATGCTAACTTGAAGTTGAATCCATCTAAATGTCATTTGTTCCGTCATGAGGTAAGCTACCTTGGACATATAATTTCTGCAGTGGGCGTCCAAACAGACCCGCAAAAAGTGTCAGTAGTTAGAGACTGGCGCCGCCCTGAAAATGTGCATGAACTTAGAAGCTTCCTGGGCCTCTGCACATATTACAGGAGATTTGTTAAGGGGTTTTCTTTTATCGCTAGACCACTACACAGGTTAACTGAAAACAAACAGAAATTCTTGTGGTCGGATGAATGTGAAAAGGCATTTAACGACCTGAAAGAAGCCTTGACATCGGCTCCCATCCTGTCCTATCCTGATCCTGAAAAACAATTCATCCTGGATACAGATGCAAGTAATGAGAGCGTTGGAGCAGTATTGTCTCAGGAAATTGACGGCCACGAACGTGTCATCGCATATTGGAGCAAGTGTCTTTCGAAACCAGAGCGAAATTATTGTGTCACCAGGAAAGAATTGCTCGCTATAGTGAAGGCCGTGGAGAATTTTCATAGTTACCTTTATGGAAGAAAATTTCTGCTCCGAACGGACCATGCATCTCTGACTTGGCTTTTAAACTTCAAGAATCCGGAGGGTCAGATAGCCAGATGGATACAGAAACTTCAAGAATACGACTTTGAAATTAAACATCGAAAAGGGTCGTTGCATGGAAATGCAGATGCCTTATCAAGAAAACCCTGCTCCGAGGGTTGTCGCTATTGCTCCTCTGCTGAAAAGAAATATGGGCTTGTTACACCAACTGTGCGCCAAATCGCAGGAGCCATCCCACCTCAATCTGATCCCTGGAGTGATGAAGAGGTTCGCAAAGAACAAATAAATGATCCTGACATTAAACCGATTATGGAATTTATGGAATCAAACAATTCAAGACCTGACTGGCAGGACATTTCAAGTCTCAGTACTGGAACTAAACGTTATTGGGCTCTCTGGAATTCACTCGAAATTAGAAATGGCATCTTGTATAGAAAATGGGGGTCCGAAGATGGGAAGTCAGTTAAGTGGCAACTTGTACTTCCCCGATCAAGGATAAACCAAGTTCTGAAGGAGTTACACAGCAGTCCTGCAGGTGGCCATTTCGGAGTCATGAAGACAATTCATAAAGTCCGGGAACGTTTCTATTGGAACAACTTGAAAGATGATGTTCAAGAATGGTGCAGAACATGTGATGACTGTAACGCCCGTAAAGGACCTAAAACACGCAATCGTGGTAAGTTACAGCGGTATAATGTAGGTGCACCATTTGAGAGAATCGCCTTTGACATCTTGGGACCTCTTCCTCGGACGGACAATGGAAATAGAAACATTCTAGTCGTCATGGATTATTTCACGAAGTGGCCAGAGGCTTATCCAATTCCTGATCAAGAGGCGACTACTGTAGCAGAAGTCTTACTTCAGAACTGGATTTCCAGATTTGGAACACCTCTTCAGCTTCACTCCGATCAAGGGAGGAATTTTACTTCTGTTGTATGTCAAGGACTCTGCAAACTCCTCCGAATCGACAAAACTCAGACAACACCTCTTCATCCCCAATCAGACGGCATGGTAGAGAGGTTCAATCGCACTATTCTAAATAACCTCTCTCTTTTCGTTTCGAAAAACCAACAAGATTGGGATCAGAAACTACCATTGTTCCTGCTTGCTTATAGAAGCGCGGTTCACGAAACGACTGGCTTCACACCATCCAAGATGCTCTTTGGACGGGAACTCCAACTGCCCTGTGATCTTCTGTTCGGGTGTCCACCGGATACGCCTTCTTCGCCTGTGGATTATGTTCAAGACCTCCAGGCCCATTTAGAAGACGTACACAGATTTGCCCGAGATCGGATCAACATAGCGACGGAGAAGATGAAGACCAGGTACGACACTAAAGCCACCGGACATGAATTCAAGGAAGGTGACAAGGTAGGGTTCTGGAACCCGATTCGACGAAAGGGACTCTCTCCGAAGCTGCAGTCTTCCTGGGAAGGCCCTTATACAGTCCTGAAAAGACTGAATGACGTCGTGGTTCGAATAAGGAAGTCACTGAACTCGAAACCAAGAGTAGTACATTACGACCGGCTAGCCCCTTATTATGGTAACTTGTCAAATACTTAGTTGAAACCATGGTTTCCTCATTTATGTAAATGTGATCTGTATATTTGTAAATAGTTTCTTTATGTTAATTATCTTTCAATGTTTATGTCCGGAATTTTGTGTTTATGTTATTGTCTTCTGCTCTGGGTCTGTACTGCCCGGGACGTGTAGTCCTTGAGGAGGGGGCAATGTTACAAGCGAGCGGAACGCACGCCAAAGGTGAAAACATTGGCGGCGCGTCAGAAGGCCCTCCGCGCCAGCCGAGTTGATTTGGCGGGAGGAATATTCTGGTAACCCCGAGAGAAGTCTGGCTGCGCCGAGGTTTTTCTCCCTTACCGTCGAAGCCTCTCGGAACTTCCGCCGTAGCACGGCCACGCTTTCGTCCGACTATATAAGAGGCAGGTTGCCTCTTCCTGCGGTGGATCGCTCAAAGTAGTGAATCTCTCTTGAGAAGAGAAGCGCTTCGCTTACTTGTAGCTTTTCGCTGGTTATTAGTGAGCGGTGTTTGCGTTTGCTGTTAACGCTGTGTTATTGAGCTCGCTGTGATTGACTGTTGCTGTGCTATACTATAGCTGTTTTGCAAACCTTGTTTATTGTGCGTAAGACTTGTATTTACGCTGTAAGTGACTGATTATTGCTGAATTGTGTTTTCTGAAGTTTTACTTTCCCAAGTCATCCTGTATATACCTGTAAATAGCTGTAAATAAATTTGTTTGTGCTGTCCTCAAATAAAGTCCATTCAATCCGAACCCGCTACGCTAAAAACGTAACAATATTGATTATTAAACTTGTCGCTTATTGTATAATTCCATTTGTTATAATTTGAATTTTAATACAGTTCTACATCTTATAAGTCTTACTTAGTTATTATTTTATTGTAAAATCAAATTATTTTCTTCTTTATTTTTATGAACACAAAAGAATATATGCCTTCCCTTATGACAATGCATTAGGAAATTTAACCCATAGAAAAATTGTAAAAATGTTAAACGTACAAGCCCTTCTACGGTAAACTTGCAGAATAGTGTAGTATAATAAGACTATTAATAAAAAACTTTTAAATAACTTTTAATAAAAAACTTTGAATAAAAAAACTTTTTAATAAAAAACTTCCTCATTTTTCTGGAGGTTACGAGAAGCAAACTTAGTATTCACAATATTTTACTATGAAGAAATGTGATATTTTAATGGCAAAGTAAAAAATTAAGATTTTAATTCATTAAGGGTTATAAAATATTTTAACAATACTATTTTTTCGATACTAGGAAATCAAACCAGTTTTAGTAATTCTTAAAAATACACAAACACAAGTAGAACAAGAAATAAATTCCTTCCCCCCAAAAAATTATGCAAATATATACATTTTTTTTTTGTTTCAGGAAATAAATTATTCTCCCCAATTTTGAGAAATAATTTTACCATTATATGAAGTAAAAAATGTTTTAATAAGTTTAAATTTTTTTCAAAAAGTTCAAAAGATCGGACACGTTTAATTTATAACAGCTAGAACCTCATCAAAGTAAAAATTATAAATATATTTTTTAAGCAAGTTTTATGCAGTGTTATGCATAACAATTGAAAAAAGATTTCCAATTCCTACAAAGAATTACTACGTTTTGAAATTATAAGGTAATTTTAAAGAAAAGAAGAAAAAAAAAGATATATTCTGACAAAGCGAAAATACGACGCGATAAGCAACAGTGACGCTGTTTCCAGGTGGCTGGAATTAATTTTTATCTAATGTCCAGAAGGGGAAAACAATATATTTACCAAATTTGTCACACTTAAAAGTTGTTAACAATGTAGCAAATATTAAACAATGCAGGAAATGGAGAAATTTAATTATAAAAGAATCTTCTTTCAGAGCAATGTATAAATATATTACGTCATCCATTCTTTAAAATTATATTTAAAGCATGCATTTTAGAAAAAAAAAGTTTAAATATTTTTTTCAGAATTCAAAAACCCGATAAAAATGAATATAAATATAAAATGAATGTGCATGAATATAATATTAAAATGAATGATAAAATTAATATGGTTATGCTTTGAATAATCCACTCACTAAGGATTATTTCTAATTCTATACAATAAAGGAATGATTTCTTTTACAACGATCTTTGAAATCATATCCATAAAACTATGCATTTTGTATAAGAAATATTTACACAAAAGCTTTTTTCCCCAAAAATATGTGAAACAAAAATGAATATAAGATCTCTTTATTGTATGAAGGCCCTATCACACGGCTAAACATCGTTAGCACTTTTGTCGGCAAACGACGACGAAAGTGACGTCACTTGAGGATTTGCTAACTGGTAAACTTAAAAACTTAGGTTTACGTTATGGTGTATTTAACGCTCTTTATTCTTTTCTCCTACTAAGTGAATATCAGAAATTTTCTTATTTCATACTTTGCCAGACTTTAGTCAAGACGTTGCTTAAATTTATAATTAAATCCTGGATAATTTCTTAAAGTGATCCCATTAGCTTTCAATGAATATAAAAGCCCATGGTAGCAATAATAGTTGTAATTTTTTTTAAAAATTCAAACTATCTTGGTATTTGTAGATATGTAAATTACGAAGCCAATGCAATAAAATTCCATTGTTTTGATAAATTGCAATTCTATTGATGCATTATTGAATTTATTGGAATTGAATCACTTCTGGTTCAAATTTAATTTTTTGAGTGCTTAATACAATGAATATAATAAGGATTGTAAAATGAGACAAGTTGTACATTTATCGAATGTAAAAATACTTTTCTAACCATTTTTTCTTTTGAATGTCTTTTTCATTTCTAATAGTATCAATCTTATTGTCAGTTATTGTAAATATTTATCGTACCATTCAACTAATTGTAATGTTTTCATCAAAATTAATAACAATGAAATCTGAAAAATAATAAAACTTTTTAATTATTCTTATTAACAGTTTTGTAATTATTTTTGTAGTAATAATGACAAGAAAAAAATGCTGCGTTTGTGTTTGTATTTTATAAATTCCTATAAATTTATCTTATCAATATTAAATTTAAAACAGAAATATATTGAAAAGAAAAATGATTTGTGGTTGTGCATTCAATTAAGCTTAAAAGGTGAATACCATCATCGATAGTGCTGAAATTTTAAAATCATTTTTAAGTACCTTAAAAGTCCTTATTTTTCTAGAAAAGAGCAAATAAAACAAAAATTGATAAATAAAACAGAAGAGGGGTGCCAATACATTTAAAATAAAATTAAATAACTTTTGAAATCTAATGTATTTTTGTCTATATGAAAACTGATATTTGTTGGATTCATCTCGACAAATTTTAGGTTTTGTGTACATTAAAATAAAAACTACTGTGTCTAGATGTGCAGTGCAAATAATTAAAGTTAGGAATTTGAATTATGGCAAGAAATTGATTCTAGGACATAAAAAATTCACTAAGAACATATTTTTTTGGATTTTAATTAAAAATAAAAACAATATTTAAAAACATTACCACCATATCATTGATTAAGAAGTATTTTTTACTCTTTTAAATTTGATTGAATGTTTTTTCTCTCCTATTTATTTTTTTAAATTAATTTTTGAGAAAGTATATTTAACTCAATTTGTATTTATCATTCTTTTAATTAATTTTTATTTTCCCAAACAAGTTCAAAATTATAGAACAATTAATTGAATAGGATTCTTCACTTGATAAATAGTGGTAAATTCTAAGGCATTACACTATTTAGACTCGCTCATTTCTAAAATTGCTCTTTAAAAAAATTTGTTAAATGTTTTGTTTTCATTTTATTTGCAACTACAGAACTTTTTAAAAAAATCTTTGTGGATTTATTACCAGTATTTGTGAAAAATGGGAATCATTAAATAATTTTCCAAAATATGTTATTACATTTTCTTTAGTTTTTTCAAAGCTAAAGTATTAAAACTTCACTTATCTTTACGTAGATATTAAAAAACAGGTACTTCGTAACATTTCAAATTGCCAAACATTAAAAAAAAATCTCCACATTACATCAGGAATGAGAAGCAATAAACACATGTTTTTAGTCTCACCATTTCCAAATGTGTGGTTATTCCATGCGTCTTTCTCAATGCAAATGTAAAATCAGAAATATTATTCTAAATTAACTGTTAATTTGTAAAATTTAAATGAAAAAATGGGGAAAAAGAAGCCTAAATTTTATTGTCTATCATACAGAAGGTTATTTAGTTTTTTTGTTAATGATAAAAGTATGATCATTTTTATATTTTTGTCAAAACCAAATATGTTTAATGTTTCTGCAACATTGTAGGAACATCTAAGTATTAAAATTTAAAATCACTATTATATTTTTAACTCTAACATTGGAGTTAAAATTTTTAAATTATATAGAAGCTGTTAAAAAACTATTTAAGGAATTACTATAATCAAAAGATTATATTATTATTTGAATAAATAAAGACTGAATATGGTCAAATATATTTCACATAAAGAAAACAATTCACAATATATATTTTTTTTATTTACTTAAAAATATCCTGTTGAATATCTGAAAATTCCATCACAATTTCACAATCCTTCTAGATAACTATTCCCCATACGGTAGTGTCAGTTTTTTTAAAGTGGGAGCAATAAGTTGTTCCACAGAATGGGGAAAAGATACTTTTTTTCATTCTGTCGAAACTATTTTTAGTATTTAGCAATATGTAACATTAAATACATGTTTTTTCAATATTATTGTAGCGCCAACCGATGCCATTCTTGGCACACTACGTCATAGAAAAGTTTCACATGATTGGTTGAATTTCGTTTGCAAACGATATTTCCGTCACTATCGTGGACATTTTCAAGCCGGTTAAAAAAAGTTGACGATGACGGAAAACTTGCTTGACCGGTTGCCAGAGAGGACAAATCGACAACTATCGACGAAAATGTTGACGATATTTTGCCTTGTGATAGGGCCTTAATGCGTAAAAAATAACCAACCAAACATTTTAATACACAATTAATCATTCTCTTGTTAATGCGCCATGAAACCTCATGATAAACACTAGACAATACTTCGTTGTCAAAAACAGTAAAAAATGAAATAAAATTATCAAAAACTGCAATTTGAAATTTAAGTAAAATAAATCGCAATATTGTGTTGATATCTCAGTAATGATAATTTTACTTTGAAATACTGAAAAAGGTATTAAATAATAATAATAAAATGTATTCATAAGTCTTAAAAATTAATACACGATAGTTTTATTTTTTAATGAACGAGCCAAGAAAACAATGAAGGAGTCAGTCGATTTCAATTTATTCACGATATTAATGTAAAAACTTTAAGTTGGCTATAAGCAAATGTGTTGTGTAAGAGAAATAAAAATAGTAGCTGATTCCTTTCAACCTAAAATCGCAAATTGTTACAACTCCCCGTATTGACACTATGCTATCTGAAAACGGCCTGGGCCGACAGCTCTGAAAGAAAAGAAGGGTGTCGGGTGATCCCCGACCCTACAAGGGGAGGAAAGGAAATCCTAGAAATACAAAGCCTTTTCCCCTTGTATCCTCAGGGTTCCGTCTCCTTAACGGGAATAAAGATAAAAGGAGAAATCTGTGAATGGGTTGAAACGTGACCGGACTGGTTATTCTCGGAATAATCGTAACACTGAATTGCATATCACTGAAATCTATCGGAACAGCGACTTCTCACTTTTCAGTGAAGTCGCTGCAAAGTTATAAATCACTGCGGGCCTCACACTGATAGTGACCTTGACTTTCGAATATTCGCATTTAACAATGCGCTACTATATGATAATTGTATTGCCTGTGACGTGAGTCGTACCGTCTCTGGACGGTCACACGTGACCCCAACAATAGTAATTCGCTTATTCACTTCGCTGGCGCCATCTATCGGTAGAATTTAGAAATAAAAAATTTAAAGAAATGACATTTATTTTTAATTTAACTTTTTCAGAAAATTCTTTAATCTAATAAATAAATTAAATAAATATTATTGAAAAAGGATTTAAAAAATATGTTAAAATAGATAAATTAATTCGATCACGGGTTTCGGACATCATTAAATGAAGTATTAATTATTATTAATAAATTTTAAATTTAATAACAATTAAAAATTTTTAATTAATAATATGATTGAAATAACAGATATTTGGAACAAATATTTAAAAATAGCAATAGCAAAATTATTTGTTACTCAAAAAAAGGTGGATTATACATCTCTATACAGTAAATGCCCACATGACGTCACTACTTACATTTTTCCGTGCT